>CM060367.1:213722184-213931307 GCA_030545235.1 Helianthus tuberosus
TTTCCATACACCATCCAGTAAGGCGTTGTACCAATCGGAGTTTTGTAGGCCGTTCGGTATGCCCACAACGCATCACCCAACTTGCTCGACCAATCCTTCCTATCCGTTCTAACCGTCTTCATGAGGATTTCTTTGATTTGACGGTTGGACACTTCGACTTGTCCACTCGTTTGCGGATGGTAAGGTGTGGCAATCTGGTGATTCACGCTATACCTCTTCAATAGTTTCCCGAAATTAAAGTTCTTGAAATGCGAACCACCGTCACCTATGATAACCCTTGGAATGCCAAAACGGGAGAAGATGTTGGATTGAACTAATTTACAAACAACCGAGTGGTCATTTGTTCTTGTTGCAATAGCCTCAATCCACTTAGAGACGTAATCCACTGCCACCAAAATATATAGAAAACCATTCGAATTCGGGAAGGGACCCATAAAGTCAATGCCCCATACATCAAATATTTCTACAACCAAGATTGGTTGTCGTGGCATCTCGTCCCTCTTTGAAATGCTTCCCATCTTTTGACAATTAATACAATTTCTTGCAAACTCACACACGTCTTTGAAAATTGTGGGCCAATAAAACCCACATGAGAGAACCCGGTAACCCGTTTTATGCCCACTAAAGTGACCTCCACATGCGGATGAGTGGGCATGAGTCAAAATTTCCAACACTTCCGTTTCCGGCACACACCTCATAATGACTTGATCCGGCCCGATCTTAAAAAGATCCGGTTCATCCCAAATGTATTGCTTCACTTGGACCATAAATTGTTGTCTTCGCTTCTTGGTCCAATGATTTGGGATGGCACCCGTGGCTAAGTAGTTGACATAATGAGCATACCACGGTACAACAAAGGTGGACACGGCTAGGAGTTATTCATCGGGAAACCTTTCATTTATCTCGCTAACATCGTCAATCCCTTCCACTGGAATCCGGGACAAGTGATCCGCCACTACGTTCTCACGTCCCTTTTTGTCGCAAATCTCTAAGTCAAACTCTTGTAACAACAATACCCACCGAATCAAACGAGGGTTCGCGTCCATTTTCTCCATCAAATATCGGACCGCGCTATGATCCGAATATACCACCACCTTGCTCCCCCAAATATACGCACGAAACTTATCCAAAGCATACACCACCGCTAATAACTCCTTTTCGGTTGTGGTGTAATTCAGTTGTGCTTCGGATAAAGTCTTGCTTGCATAATAAATTACCACCGGCTTTTCGTCAACCCGTTGACCCAAAAATGCACCAATTGTAGTGTCGCTTGCGTCACACATGATCTCGAACGACTTTGACCGGCGGTTGCAAAATAGGAGCTTTGACCAAATGTTCCTTCAAAACAGTAAATGCTTGCAAACATTCGTCAGTAAAGTCAAATGGAACATCTTTTAACAACAAATTACATAAAGGTTTCGTGATAACCCTAAAACCTTTAATAAAACGTCTATAGAAGGCCGCATGTCCCAAAAATGACCTTACACCCTTAATATTTTTCGGTGGTGGAAAGATGATATTACCCTTATTTTTGTCTTATCCACCTCCATTCCCCTTTCCGATATTACGTGACCCAACACAATGCCCTCTTACACCATAAAATGACTTTTCTCCCAACTAAGCACTAAATTTTTCTCAACACATCTTTTTAAAACTTTTTGTAATTCGTTGAGACAAGATTCAAAACTAGTGCCAAAAATTGAAAAGTCATCCATAAACACTTCAAGCGACTCTCCAAGCGTGTCCGAGAAGATACTCATCATACATCATTGGAAAGTTGCCGGTGCATTGCACAAACTAAATGGCATTCTACGAAAGGCAAAGGTGCCATATGGACAAGTGAAGGTGGTCTTGTGTTGGTCATCCGGGTGTATTGCTATTTGATTGTAACTCGAATACCCGTCCAAAAAACAATAATACTTTTGACCCGGCAATTTTTCAATGATTTGGTCAATAAAAGGTAGCGGGAAATGGTCCTTTGAAGTGGCGGTATTCAATTTTTGGTAGTCAATACATACACGCCACCCGGTGACCGGTCGGGCGGCAATTTCTTTGACTACTTGAACACCGGCCTTCTTAGGCATGACTTGGGTAGGACTTACCCAAGCACTATCCAAAATTGGATAGATAATTCCCGCATCTAACCATTTAATTACCTCTTTCTTTACTACCTCCCTTAGGTTCGGATTCAATCGCCTTTGAGCTTCTCGTGTCGGTTTCGCATCTTCAGTGGTGATTATCTTGTGCATGACGATTGATGGACTAATTCCTTTGAGGTCGGCAATCGTCCATCCAATAGCTCCTTTGTTCTCCTTTAACACCTCCACCAAAGCTTGCTCTTGTGCCAATTCTAAATTAGAGGCAATAATGACCGGTAGCGTGTCATTATCCCCTAGGAAAGCATACTTTAAGTGGTTTGGCAAGTCTTTGAGTTCCAACTTCGGTGGTTCTTCTAATGATGGTTTAGTACCCGAATTTATCTCCACCGGCAATCCTTCAAATTGATGAGTCCATGGCGTTCGACCTTCTTTCAAAGCCATAGCATCCTGCTTCTCCTCTTCAACCCTTAGTGCATAAGCATGTACCTGTTCAAAAAAATCACACAAGCAAACATCCATACCATCCTCCTCATACTCATGCGGGTTGCATCCGTCAACTAAATCTGCCATGAAACACTCATCAACACCATTAGCATTAGAATTGTTAGTAAAAACATTCAAGAGCATTTTCCGGTTCCCAAAAGTCATATCGACTGTACCGAATCTACAATCGATCACAGCATGCGCGGTGCTCAAAAATGGCCGACCCAAAATTACATTTTGTTATTGTTTTGGGTCCGCGGATGAGTAGTCCAAGACTAAAAAGTCAACCGGGTAATAGAACTCATCAATTTTAACAATCACATTTTGAACCATCCCCCGAGGTAGCTTATGAGACAAATCGACTAAAACAACCGTTGTCTCCACCCTAGCTAACGGACCAAAGTCGTATTGGTCATATAACCCCCCCGGTAAAATTCTAACCCCGGCTCCAAGATCTAGTAACGCCTTTGCCATTTGAAAATTACCAACTTGTATATTAATTAATGGCGTACCCGGATCTTGGAGCTTAGGAGGAAGCTCCCCATTCAAAACCGCACTCACTTGCCCGGTTAAATCCACCCGCTTAGGCATTTTCTTCTTTTGTTGCCTTTTTTTGTGCATAATTCCTTTAGGAATTTAGCATAAGCGGGTACTTGTTTTATTGCATCAAGTAGTGGAAGAATAATTTTAACTTGTTTAAACATGTCCCCCAATTCTTCTTTTTGGGGACCTCTTGATGCAATAAAATTTTTCTTTCCCGGGTCAAGTAAAGCCGATGGAAACGGAAGTTGACTCGGTTCACCCTCAACTTTTTCATTCTATTCATTTTCACCCAAACCCGGTTTTTTAACATTTGATTCTTTAGGTTTAACCGGTGAAACTTCATCATAGTCACTTTCATTACCCGTGACATCCTCAACTACCCCCCAACCAATTCGGGTGACAAATTGGCTTTAAATTCTTTTCCACTTCTTAAAACACTAACATGATGAACATTAACATTACCTCGTGACGAACCATGTGAAGGATTTACCTTGGTGTCGCTAGGAAGTTGACCTTTGCTCTTCTTCAACTCTGCCACATTGGTTGCCAATTGACCCATTTGGGTTGTTAGTGATTGAATGCTCTTGTCACGAACCTCTTCCTTTTGCATCCAGACTTCGTCAAGTTGATTCCGTTTTTGCATATCTTGTTGCATAGCCCGGAGCATATCCATGACTTCATTCCCGCTTGACGAAGGTTGACCCGAACCACTTTGACCCATTTGTTGAAATTGCCCTTGGTAGCCATAGTTGTTTCCACCTCTATAGTTGCCTTGATTATATTGTTGGCGAGGTACAAAGTTACCTTGAGCTCCTTGAAAGTTTGGGTTAGCTTGGTTCGCCGCGTTCGCATAACGGAAATTAGGATGATTTCGTAACCCGGGGTGGTATGTGTTGGAGTTCAAATTGAAATTTCGACCACCCCCTCCTTGAATTGCATTCACTTCCTCTACCTGCTCATCAACCACCCCCACTACACATACTTCCGCCGTGTGGCCTATTTCATTGAAATTAGTGCACAAATTGTACACTTGATTTGTGGTTTGCACATTGCCACTCTCTACTCCATGCACTTGTGGCCTTTGAATCACATGCCTAGCCCGTCTTGAAGATTGGGCCTTCCTCTTGGAATTCACCGCCATTTGTTCTAAAAATGCCCAATCAACATGTTCATAATTCGTACCGAACGTGCCATTAGTGATCGACATTAAATCCCGTGCATCCTCCGAACTCAACCCCTCGTGAAATGCATTCAACAACTCCCAAAGTTGGATCCCATGATGTGGGCAATTCCGTAACATCATATTAAACCTTTCGAAGGCTTCATGAAACATCTCCCCCGATTGTTGTTGGAAGCTTCTCAAACCCCTTCTTGCATCATTAGTCTTTTGAGAGGTATAATATTCATCCAAGAATATTTGTTGCATATCGGCCCATGTAAAGATCGATGCGGAGGGTAGAGTGTGAAACCATCTCTTTGCCTTGTCTTCCAAAGAAAATTGGAAAAGAACCAACTTGACATCATCCGAAGAAAACCCTTGACCTCCAATAGTGTTGCAAATGGAGTCGTATGTCTCTAAATGAAAATAGGGTTCTTCAGTTGCTAACCCTTTGAACTTTGGTAGACTTTGGAGGGCGGTTGTTCTTACTTCAAAAGTTCTTCCATCCGCATGGTGAGGAATCACTACCGGCGAAGGATTGTTAGTAATAATAGGCCGGAAGTGAGCTTCAATTCCCCGTACGACCTCCCGATGATGTCTTTGAGGGGCACCGAATGGGGCTCTTGGTTGACCCATTTGCATAGGCCCTTAAGGTGCAAACGGTGGTTGGTATTGATATTGATGAATTGGCCGTTGTTGTTGAATCAGCCTTTGAAATTGCGGTTGTGTATTTTGAGGGCGCACTGGTTGTAGCGGTGTAAGGCGTTGCAATTGTGGCCCTTGTGGTCTAATGTGTTGCACCCCAACCGGTAGTCTACTCGTGTCTTAAATTGTTGGATCGGTTGAATTTGTTGACTCACTCCTCCTTGCGGTCCCAAATAGCCTCCATTACCCCCATAGTAAAAACCTTCCTCTTCATACCCTCTAAACTCCTCTTCATAGCCATCATCATATCCATCTCCTTGAATACCCGAGGATTGCCCAAATGGAATGGATGAGTATTGAAAGCCCAATTGGTTTGATGGTCTAAATGTAGAGGTAGCATGGACAATAGTTGAATTTGGTGGTATTGTGTAAGTAGAGGATGATTGACCCGTAGTTGGGGGAAAGAAGTGTGACAATGGTGGTATTGTGGATGAAGGGCTAAGGTAAGATTGGGTTCAACTCGAGTAGTGATCGGTTGTGTGGTGTTGGTTGGTGTAGTGTCATGAGGTGGAGTAGGAATTGTAATGGTATTAGGTATGGTTGTGTTTGGTGATGGTTGTGTGGAAGTAGGTATAAATGATGAGGTCGTTTGACCCGTTGTGGGTGGTATTTGAGATTCTTGCATGATGTTTCGTGGTGTGATGGGTGATGTAGGTAAACCAATAATTCTGTTTTCTGTTACTAAAACTCAGTTTTGCCTTAATTTTCTTTCGATCTCCGGATCAAATGACAATGGTGATGACTTGTGAGAGCCTCTAGTATGCATGCACCTGTAGAACCTGCACACTGAACACACCAGTGTAAACCCGAAAATAACAAAGCAAAACTAACAAATTGACACACGTTGCGCACAACTCCCCGGCAACGTCGCCAAAATTTGACGTGCTGTCGTAGTACACGCAAATTTAATCCAAATAACAACTAATAGATAGTGGTAAATGGGTATCGAACTCAGGGAGTATGTGGAAATGTGTTGATTTTATAGCTTTGCAATTAAACTACAATTAACCTAATTTGCAGAAAATAAAGATCAATGATTTGGATTGTTTGTTTTAGAAAACTAAATTATCAATTACTTACTAATCAATATTGGATTTTAATTCAGATTATGAGAACAATGACCATCTTAGGATTCAGTTTCTTTTAACACTTGTGTGAAATTCCAACTAGAAAGAGTTACATAGACATAACTCGTATATAAACAATCGTTGTGATAAAAGGGAACAAAGTACTCGGATTATATGAATGCGAGGTTGTTTCCCGATGACCAATCAATCAATATCCAACCCGTGATATCTCGATTGCCAACGGCACCAAGAACGTACGAATTAGACTAGAATTGCAATACCAATTAACAAACTACAATCAATTATTCATACACCACGATGATCAAAGTAAACATAATGTTACCATTCTAGAAATAAAGGAACAAACACACAAGAGTTTAGAGAAACCTTCACCTAAGATGATCACCACAAGTTTAGCCGGACATTGTTTGGTTGATCATCATAACATCCAAATTCAAGTCCATACAAATCAAAAACAAGAACCAAATGTTTAGAATTGTTTAGAACAAGGTAGAACCAGCCAAAATCGCCCCCAAGATGACAAGAAAACGTCCAATGATGAGATAATGTGAAAGCGCACCACAAAAACTGTTTAATGAGGCAGTTACAAGTTTTTCGTCATTTCCACCGTAAATTACGGTACCACCGTAAGTTACGGTGAACCAAAAAGTGTTACGGTGACTTGAGCCTGTGGTACGGTGGATTTGGGCGAGTTTCAGGGCCACCGTAAATTACGGTGGCCACCGTAATTTACGGTGGAGCCTTGAATGTTGGGTTTTGTTTCTTCGTTCCTTCCATGCACGACCCGTTCCACCCCGTTCCATCCTAAGCAGCGTTTTATCCACTTTTGGCTCTCAAAACATACCTGAAACATAAGCAACTGTAGTTATCTAATTCAAGATAATTACACGATTAAGTGAAGGATAAATTCGTCTTTTAACATCATTAAGGGTTGTCCAATGGACCACCCGTCAGGGATGATTGGATCATTGTTATACTTAACTGCAAGCAGACCAGATATTATGTTTGCTACATGTTTTCTGGCAAGATATCAATGTAATCCTAAAGAATCTTACCTAAAAGCATTCAAAAGGGTTTTTAAATATCTAAAAGGCACATCAAAACTTGGTCTATGGTATCCTAAAGATACAAATCTTGAATTAATTGCATATACAGATGAAGATTATGCAGGATGCAAGATTGACAGAAAGAGCACATCTGGTGCATGTCAAATCTTGGGAGAAAAGTTGGTATTTTGGGCAAGTAAGAAACAAAACTGTGTTGCAACATCAACAACTGAATCAGAATATGTGGCAGCAGCAAGTTGCTGTTCACAAGTGCTATGGATGCAAACTCAGCTGAAGGATTATGGAGTAAATCTGACAAAGATACCCATTCTATGTGATTCAAAGAGTGCAATTGCAATTACAGAAAATCCGGTTCATCACTCTAGAACCAAGCACATAGATGTCAGATATCACTTCATAAAGGATCATGTTGAAAAAGGTAACATAGAAATGTACTTTGTTTCAACAGAAAATCAAATTGCTGACATTTTTACAAAACCTCTTGATGAAAAGAGACACAATTTTCTAATCAGCAAACTTGGCATGGTTAACATAAAAGATGAAGATGTTTCAGAAAACAAAAAGTCACAACCTGAAAACCAAACTGATGAAAATCAGGGTGTAAATTCTGATAATCAAATAACGAAACAACAGATTTCTAATGAAGAAGTCCATCAATCTGATGGAATGTCAGAAAATCTGATAAGTTATCAATGAATCTAACAATTTATCCAAAAATCTAAGGAATAAAACATCAGATGAATCATCAGAAAATCTGATGATCAGATTGATGAATTATCACAAAATTTGATGAATCATCAGAAAATCTGATGATCAGATTGATGAATTATCACAAAATTTGATGAATCATCAGAAATTCTAATAATTCATCAGAAAATCTGTTAAAAACAACTGTATCACCACTGATCAACAGAAAACTTCATAAATTCACCATCTTTATTCATATCTCATATTTGTATAAACTCATAACTGTAGATAATCTGATTTTGAAGTTTTTTTTCTCATTCTTTGTTTAAATTAAAATTAAAAAAAAATCAAAAAGGGAGAAAGTAACTTGCATAAAGATAAACTCAAAGCCCTTGCATTAAGAAAATCAATCATCACTGCAGGTGAAATTTCGCAGAAAATTAATTTTTCTTATACTTCCAGTGCAAACAACGTCATACTTCATAAGAGAATAGAGAGACACGAGGGCATAAAAATGATTAGGGGCTATGAAAGTAGCCGCCTAGTTATTCAATGCCACTCATAAATGGGGGCTTCGAACTCTGCCATATACCCACTGCAACAGATATCGTCTTAAATGAAGAGATAGAAATGGAAAAGAACATCTTCAGTTGTTAATATCATTTATGGCAAAACAATCACTTTCATCAATAAATATTAACAACTCTTGAATACTTTCTTTATCACAACAACAACCTTCTCTTCAAAACTTTCTCAGAAATCTCACTTTCAAAAACAAAAATGGCAAAAGAAATGAAGACTAGGCGTTTTCCTCTTCCTCTTCACAAACATCTCAACCTTAGACTTAGGTCTAATCTGGAAGGTCCTGCATGGGAAGATTGCAGGTATGTATACAACATGATTAAGCAAATCCTTTGGGCTATGCTATATCTAAATACGTCACTATCTACCCAGCACTTCTTCAAGAATTCTGGTGGAATGCTGAAACCGTCTTCAGTGGCACCAACATGTGGATAGAAAGTGAGGTGATGGGGTTCAGAATCATCCTAAAGGAGGAAACTCTCAGGGATGCCCTTCAACTGGCTGATGATCCAGAAACCACCTTCTGTAAGAAAGAAATGCTGGAAGAAACTCTGAGGGCTATGGGTTATCGAACACCCAATGTTTCAAGGCAGATCAACAAGTCTGGTTTCATTCAACCATTCTAGTACTTGGTGACACAGCTCAGTGCCTGCTTCTCAAAGAAGATAGGACACTTCAACTTGCTGTCTTACAGGATAATGGAGGTTGTCCATGCAGTTGTACAAGAGAAATCATACAACTTTTCCAAGTTTCTCATGAGAGACTTTGAAACAAACATGCACACCCGTCAACCTTTTCTAATCTACCATCGCTTTGTGACCAAGGTGATAACAAGTCAACTGGACTTTGGAGGGGTAAGGAGCTGGTACCCAAGGGCCCAGGTGGCTTTACAAGATAACATGAATGTTCTTTCCCTAGTTCCATCACCAAATCACAGTGGTCAAAGAACCTACCTTTGGTTGTATGTTAAGGGTATTTATAATGAGTAGTTTGGTTTGTTGTAAATATTTTTTTTGTTTGAAAAGTATATATTTTCTTTATGTTTTTCCAAAAAAAATATAATAAAAATCACAATAGATCTAGGGGGAATTAATATGGCATATCTGATAAAATCAAGAGAAATCTGATGAAGTTCAAAGAAATCTGATGAATTTCAAAGAAATCTGATGAAGTTCAAAGAAACCAGAAAGACTGATAAATCAACAGAAAAATTACAAGAAATATCATTTAACATTTCTTTAAACCAGATTCAAAGAAACTTGTGACAACAAAAAAAGAGTGGATTTATAAAAAGTTTATGTCAACATTAAATTTTTCTGGGTAATTTATCTTCAAAAAGAATGTGATGTTAAAGAAATGAGAAAATCTTTTGCACAACAACACTCCTTGAAGATCAGAACAAAAATGTGAAGTTCAGAAATGCTATGTAACATCTTCAAAACCTTACTTATTCCCTCTCATCTCAAAAAAAATATGTTGTATACTAGAACATCTTTTATTCAATCAGAAGAGAAATTTCAAAATCTGTTGAAGAAGCTCACAAGCTAAGGGGGAATTTCAATTGAGAAATTCTGTTGAAATATTCCAAGAGTTGTTGAGTTCTGTTGACCACATTTGAAAGGTCAACAGAATTCAAATCAGAAAAAAAATATAAATTTTTAACAGAATTTATATTCACTTTCTGATGACATCATCAGAACGGAATTTTGACTTTGAAAAAGGAGGAATATTATGAAGAAAGCTGATTGGATCATTAACAAAAATGGAAAGGTGTCATGTGACCGGTAGTATTCTTCAATAAAAAATTCAGTTTGAAAGAATTGAAATGATTGAAGAAATTACAAGTTGAGAAGGCATAACCACGATTACACGATCAACCGTCATTAAATATCTTGATACTCACGATCCAATGGTTACATTCTGAACCACATTTCACATCACACGATCTAACGGTAATAAAGGTAATTAATGATCTTTTAACCGCTATTACAAGCCACGTTCCTTGTCCCCTCAACTCCAATAACCAACACATCTCTGCTAAAACCCTCACTATAAAGCTCAACCTTAGCAAAAATTCACAAATCACTCACCTTCTTCCTTACAAAACCTCAAAACTCGAAATCCCCTGTTTTCACTCAAAATCAAAATTCCCAAATCTCAAACCCTAACTCACAAAATCAAGCAATGGCAGAAGTAAATCTCAACATTCCAATTGTTCAACATGATGTACCATTCATTGAAGACACAAAATTTTTCCCAATGAAAGAAAACAACTTGCTGATGAATACGGAGCATTCAGAATATAATGAAAGATGTCAACTTTTGATAGAAAATCTGTTAAAATGTATGATCTCAAGAGCATTAACCAAGGGAAGAGAAGTACCAGAAAAATTATTGTAGCAATTTATTCACACTTTCAGTGAAGATGGAGAAAATCAAGTCTCTGCTCATGTTTGGGGAAATGTTTCAGTAAGATTAACTCCTGTAAGGGTAAGAGAATGGCTCGAACTTCCAGTTTTTTATAACTACATTGAAGCACCAAAAAGAGAAGATTTGATAAGCTTTATCATTGAGCTTTGTTACAAAAACAAGAAAATTAACAAGATTGGAGCAGTCAGAAGAAATGAAATGCCAGCTTTCTGGAAAGTGATGATGGAAGTGTTGAACAAATGCCTCACAAAAGATCAATCATGTATGGACTCATAATTGGGTTCAAACTTGATTATGGGACATAAATTTTCAACCTACTCAAAAGATCAATCCTTACCAAAAATGGAAGAGTAACCTCACATCTGTCATATCCAAGGTTTATTTCAATCTTCATTTCTGAAAATTTTGCTTAAAGAAATATAGAGATTCCTATTTTGGAAGATGTTTGGAGTTCAAACACAATGAAAGCCTGGAATGCCAATCATGGATAGGAATCGCACAAATATGTTCCTGAGTTACCAAAAAGCATGTTGTGCCTAATTGCATCAGACTCTCAATACAGACTACAACATGAAGAACTTCTTGCCAAATCAGATACACCAACAGAAGAACCCAGCAAAGAAGTCTTTAACTGTTCTTCTTCACCAGAAGAAGAAGAAGTTGAGAAGTCCTGGACATCAGAAACAGAACCTACAAGAGGAGAAGAAATTCTGATGATAACAAACTCACCAGAAAATAAGACAGAAACAGAATATGCTAAAAGTCATCAAAATCCTGATGCTGGAACTCATTTTGAGTTTGAAGTTCATCAAGAAACAGAAGACCAACATTATGAAGAATCTCATGTTGCTGGAGGAACTCATGAAGAGGCTGAAGATCATCATTATGAAGAATCTCACATTGCTGATACAACAAATGAAGCCACTGAAGTGTTACACCTTGATGAATCTCAAATTGCTGGTACAGACTCTCTCTTAAACACAGTTATAGTTGATACTTCTTTAAAAAGAACAATTCAGAAGATTAAATTACTACATCTTACAAAGTAGAATATAGAAAAACTATTGTTGATGAGGATGTGACTAGTTCCTTCATCTCAACTCTGAATCAGAAAATGAGAATGAGGTTGAGATCTCAACAGATAGAGATCAGGAAACTGATCAAGGAAATCTGGTGAAAGGTAATCTGTTTACCCCCAACAACTTATGGAGAATCATTCACTGATATGATTCAAGGACATAAGGAAATCCAGGATGAAAATTTGTTTTTCACCTCTGGTGGAGATGATTCTGGCACACTTAAGGTTGTACCAGATTCTGGTAAAACCAAAAGTACCCCAATCATTTCCAAAACAGCTGAAAATGTGTTTAAAGCTGGAATGTTAGCAGGAACATCTATTGTTCCAAATATCCCTGAATCACCCATGACACAAGAAAATATGGAAACTGTCTTAGAAAATGTTTTCAAAGCATGCAAAAAGAGTCTTGTAGAAGAAAAGCTTGATTTATTGCAGACAGAGATACAAGATCAAAGAGCAGATATGAAGACCTTATCTGAATCAGTGGAAGTCATAAAGGCACAAACTGAAAGAAACACTGGAGCTCTAAAGTCTCTTCAGAAGCAAAAAAGAAAAGGCACCAGAAACCAGCATTTCTGCATCAGAAATTCAAAAGATTTTCGCAGAAATTGAGAAAATCAAAAAACAGGTTACAAATGTTGTGGAGTCAAGGCAATCAAGCAGTGCAAACAAAGTCTTGGAAGAAGTCACCATTCTAAGGGCAAGCAACAACAGTATCACTGATGCCCTTGAAAAATTGATAAAAGAATGGGCTGCCATGTAGGAGAAAAATCAAACAGAATTTGCAGAAGTTCAGAAAAGCATAGCCAGCAACACAAATCTGGTAGAAGTGTACTCTCTTATGAAGAGAATGCATTACAACATTACCAGATTGGCTAAGCTTAATCCCAAAGAAATTATGAAGGCAATTCCTGTTGAACAATCTCACCAAGAAATTCCAAAGTCAACCCCACAACAATCATCTACTATACCAATCACTGAAGCTGGAACCACTGTAAGGGGTCCACCTCCTGATATTCCAAAAAATGAAATGCTGAAAAGGTTAGCAACTTCCATACCTCAAGCTATATCAAATTAGAAACTCAAAACTTCACAATCTGGTCCAAAACCAACTTCTTCTGATGACACTGCCATAAGTAAAATGATGAACCTACAAGTAATGAATGAATGGGAAGAAGAAGCTGATTCAAGAAGACCACAAATTGTCAAAAGAAAAATCTCTGAAACTCAATCTGTTATGGTTAGAGAGATTGACAGGGATATTATGATATTCCCTGAATACAATCTGGTAAAATACTATTGGACTAAGGAAGATGTACCAGAAAAGCCACCAACTCCTTACAGAATGGCTATATGGGAAGAGAGGTTAGAAAGAGGTCCAAGAAGCATTCACTACACCAATGTGAATCCAGTAAAAAGAATCATGAAAGTGGATGAAGTAAAAATTGGAACTGATGGTGTTGGAGGAACTTATCTACAGAACAGATATACACTTCTCAAAGAAAATGGTGAAGAAGAAAAAGTGACTGATGGAGACCTTGCTGATAAATTGCATCCTCTGGACATTCTATTCATGAAGGAACACTATGAAAAAGAAAAGGGAAACACAAAAGAAATCAGAAGAGCTTTGAAAAGTATATCAAATGCTGGAATAAAGCTATTTGAAAGAGTAGCTTTTTCTGACTTTGATCTATGTATCAACTATGATTATGTGCATAACAAAAAGGTTTATCTCAGTGCACCAGACACAAGCATTCCCTCAAAGCTGATAGAAGATGCAAGATCTAGAGACATCATTGAACTACCAATGATAAGAGACAGACATAACTACAGTGTAGTCTACAGAGATTTTGAGAAGAACAAGGCTCTATTCAGAAGTGTTGATATCTGCAAGTACTCTAATCAAACACTGAGGTTTATTATGAAATACATGAACAAGAGACAGGAACAACTTCAGAAGACAGGAATGAACAAAGAAAATCAAAGACAGGAAATTGAACAAATGATTGAAGAATGGATTCAAGCAAGAAGCTGGTACAAAGATAAGTATGATATCTGCAAGAAATACATCTCATACAAGAAGAAATTGAAGGCTGGAGATGTACTTAAAAGAGCAAAACTGTTTTGAAGAACATGTTTGTTTAAATTTTATTTCATCATGTAATTTGTTTTTCAGAATAGTAGTTACTTGCTTGACTTGAATTTTTTTTTTGTTTGTTTCCACTGTTTTTGGAAATTTTCTGTTCATGAGGTAGTTCATTTTCTTACAATACTTAGGGGGAAACTGTTAGGAAACTTTATTTGTAAGTATTGAAGAAAAGACAATTCAGCTTGATCTATAAAGAAGATAAAAGTCCTGAAGATCAAACAACAAGAAGAAAACCGGATAGGACAACTGAAAAGAACATCATCTACTTCAAAGAAGCAGAAGCTGATCAAAGAACTAAAGAAGATTATCAGAAAAGGCCATTCTGATGGATCTGATGAAATATCATCAGTTTCTAGCAAATCTGATCATCAGACTTTCTGATGATTTGTTCACTAGAATTTCTGATGAAGTGGTTATCAGAAATTCTGATATAACCCCACTTGTCTGAAATAAGTTCTACCCTGCCACAATAACCGAAGCAACTTGACATTATTGGATATCATGATGACAAAGGCAACTTGATTATTGGATTCAATGAATATGTTAAGAGGCTACTTTTTGCAGGACATATACATGAATAAACAAATGTTTATTCATGTATCCGGGCTCTCTATAAATAGAAGGCTCATCAAGCAAAGGACAATGAGTTAAGCCAAGCATTCAATACATACAACAAAACTTCACTGCCCTTTCACCACAGAATTACACAAGTATTCATTTGTAATAGATAATAACCTCACAATCACCTTGTAATCCATTTTGTTTAAAAGTGATATAAACTTGAAAATTCTGTAGGTCTTGTTTCTTAAAAGTCTAATTTCTATTTCCGCACACTATTTTCATATTTGTTGAAATCGCTTGTCATATTACGTGAAAAGAAGTTTTTAAGTCCAAAACTAGGTCCAACAGAGATAGAAAGAAAACTCATGTGAGTTACAAAAACTCTAGGAACCTTATCTCCACCCATGTCGGATCTACATACGTCGTTATGGGTTCACACGAACCCACTGAGTTTCGAAATTTTAATAGGGAATATATATATATATATATATATATATATAGGGTAGGGATCCTAAGAGAAGTCGACCCTATTTGAGAAACTTGAGAAGCAATCTGGACCACACATTTTCCCTAAGCAAAAAATGCAAAAAAAAGGTGAAAAAAATGCAATTTTTTTTTTTTTTTGAAAAATCGCTGCTTTTTCTTTAAGGATTAAAAAAAATTAAAAAAATTTTTTTTTTTTGATTTATACACATGTGTATATTGTTAATCTTTTAACTATACATATATGTATATTGTCAATTATACATATATGTATATACATGTTTAAAATTGAAAAAAATGTGTATATTGTTAATCTTAAACCATAAACCCTAAAGCTAAACCCTAAACTCTAAACCCTAAAGCTAAACCCTTAATGCTAAACCCTAAAGATAAAGCTAAACCCAAAAGTTAAAGCTAAACCCAAAAGCTAAGCCCTAATGCTAAACCCAAAAGCTAAACCCTAATGCTAAACCCTAAATACTATTGCTAAACCCTAATACTAAACCCTAATGTTAAACCCTAAAGCTAAACCCTAAACCATAAAGCTAAACCCTAAACCCTAATGTTAAACCCTAAATACTAATGCTAAACCCTAAATAACACTTATTTTCCAATTTTAAACATGTATATACATATATGTATAATTGACAATATACATATATGTATAGTTAAAAGATTAACAATATACACATGTGTATAAATCCAAAAAAAAAATTAAATTTTTTTTTTAATTCTTAAAGAAAAAGCTGCGATTTTTCCAAAAAAAAAAATTTGCATTTTTTCACCTTTTTTTTGCATTTTTTTGCTTAGGGAAAATGTGTGGTCCAGAATGCTTCTCAAGTTTCTCATTTAGCCTACTACTTCTCACATGATCCTTATCCTATATATATATATATATAGGGTATAGGGTAGGGATCCTAAGAGAAGTCCACCCTATTTGAGAAACTTGAGAAGCAATCTGGACCACACATTTTCTCTAAGCAAAAAATGCAAAAAAAATTTTTTTTTTGAAAATCGCTGCTTTTTCTTTAAGAATTAAAAAAAAAATTTGGATTTATACACATGTGTATATTGTTAATCTTTTAACTATACATATATGTATATTGTCAATTATACATATATGTATATACATGTTTAAAATTAAAAAAAATGTGTATATTGTTAATCTTAAACCATAAACACTAAAGCTAAACCCTAAACTCTAGACCCTAAAGCTAAACCCTAAAGCTAAACCCCAATTCTAAACCATAAAGCTAAACCCTAATTCTAAACCCAAAAGCTAAAACTAAACACTAAAGCTAAACCCTTAATGCTAAACCCTAATACAAACCCTAAAGATAAAGCTAAACCCAAAAGTTAAAGCTAAACCCAAAAGCTAAACCCTAATGCTAAACCCAAAAGCTAAACCCTAATGCTAAACCCTAAATACTATTGCTAAACCCTAATACTAAACCCTAATGTTAAACCGTAAAACTAAACCCTAAACCATAAAGCTAAACCCTAAACCCTAATGCTAAACCCTAAATACTAATGCTAAACCCTAAATAACACTTATTTTTCAATTTTAAACTTGTATATACATATATGTATAATTGACAATATACATATATGTATAGTTAAAAGATTAACAATATACACGTGTGTATAAATCCAAAAAAAAATTTTAAAAAAAAAATTAATTCTTAAAGAAAAAGCTGCGCTTTTTCCAAAAAAAAAAAAAAACTTTTTTGCATTTTTTCACCTTTTTTTTGCATTTTTTTGCTTAGGGAAAATGTGTGGTCCAGAATGCTTCTCAAGTTTCTCATTTAGCCTACTACTTCTCACATGATCCTTATCCTATATATATATATAGTGGAGAGTTCAAATGAGAAGAATTTTTTTGTAAGAAGAAGTTTCAACCAATAAGAATGCTTCATTTTACTTCATTTAATATTTGCATTTAATTTTAATATATGGGTATATTGGTAAACTTACATAGATCACTAGTTTGTATATTTCCCCTTTAATAACTAGCTAAATTAAATTTGTAACTCCTTTTCAAAATATTTTTTTTTTTTCAAATTAAAAAACAACTTAATTTGAAGTTTTGAATAAATTACTAGTTGTGTAGCATAAATTATGAGTTGTGTAGGATATATTTTGAGGTGTGTAGGATAAATTTCAACTGTGTAGGATAAAATTCTATAATACGTAGGGTATATGTAGGAAAATTTTGATATGTGTAGGTTTTATAGATTATATGTAGGATAATTAATGATTAGTTGACTAATTTATTAAAAAGAGAAAAATTAATGAGATAAGTTATAAATGAAATAGTATTTTACCAATATGTCATTTCTTCTTTCAATAATTTTCTTCTCATATGATCCTCCCCCTAGGAACGGGATCAGGAGAAAACGCCCAAAAGTGTGAGAACGGTGAGAACACATCCTGGCCCAATACGTGTCACGGGATATATTGAAGGGCGAAGGGGTTTTTTTGTCCTTTTATATTCTTTTTTTAAACGCGTCTCACATCAGCTCTCCACTTTTTGGCGTTTAACAAATATGCGGCATTTTTATTGTTTTTTTTTAGATCTGGAGCACAGTAAAGATTTTGGCGTTTTAACTAAGTATGGCTTTTGATTGTTGTGCCATGTAGGATGCAGGTCTATAATGTAACAGGAAATTATGGCGTTTTGAAAAGATAAACGAATTCAATTTTCCATGTAGTGGCTTTTAATATAATAAATATTTGGCAATAATGTTACCGTCTCTTCATTTTACTGTTTTGCAATTAATGTTTAGTTCATTTTTCATCTGTCAATTAGTGTTGTTTTTTTCTAGTAATACTTTGTTTAGCATTTTTTGGCGTTTTATATAGCAACAATGTGCTTTGCTAGCATCCAAATTAATGTTACCGTCTCACAGTTTTCATACTATCAGGCGTTTCAGTGTTTGTAGTGTTTGGCGTTTTATACTCAATTTTTTTTATTCGTAGAGAACTTTATAATAAACAACAGAGAATTAGATAACAAACAATAGAAAATGAAAAAAAAAATTCTAATATAATTTCTCATCCAAATCTTCACTATCATCAGCCTCTTCAACTTTAACCTTTTTGGCGTTTTGTACCTGTTTTGAATACCTTATCTAGATCCTTATTTTTCTACATACTGCCCGTCTTTAGAAGATGCTTATTTTTAGTGGCATCCTGTATTGTGGTTTGATATATACTTGTTTGGTAACATGTTGAAGATCCATGCCTGCTCGAATGTATTGATCCCTTCATGCCATCAATATATCCATCAAGAACAAAGTGACATGATGACATATCAATGTCATCATTCTCTTTTTCATGAATATTTGTCCATCTCATTCAGCAAAAGCTTATAGAGATACTCATCTCAGAAAAGAATCCATTCAGTAAAACTTCATTCAGAACAATACTCAATATAGAAGAAACTAGGTTTCCCATCTGTGGCTTTTTTAACAATTTTTTTAACGTTTTAAAGTGAGTGGTTTCTAGGAAACATGGCGTAGTTTTTTGGTTGTGATCAATTGATTGTGCAGAGACGTCTCTCTTATAGGATGTTTTTGGCGCGTAGTTTAGGTGGGATTTTATTTATAATAAATGATATTAATAAAGTCGCCGTCTTTTCAGTTACTGTGTGTATTTTTACTGTTTTTTGTTCTGCTTTTTATGAGTTTTTAGGCTGATAGACATTCCATCTTCCAAGTTTGGCGTTTTTTAATGGCTTTAAGTAGTTTTTTGCGTTTTTTTTTTTCTTTTTTAGCTTTTAAAAAAACTTCTCCAAATTACTTTTATTATAGTTTGGGAGTTTTTGGCATTTTACTGCATTATGGCGTTTCACAATCATTATGACTCTTTGGTGTTTATTAATATAACAAACAACACAAAAAGAAAATAAAAAAAAATAAAAATAGAAACAATTCATCTTCCAAATCTTCACTGTCATCAGTCTCTTTCTTCTTCGAAATATGTTCACTGACGGTTTGACTTTGTCATGCTTGTGTTTTTGTGGCCGTTTGGAAAGACAAAATGAAGTGAGTTTTTTGTTTGAATATGTATCTTCAAATCACTCATCAGTGTCATTCGTCTCTTCATGCCATTATAATATTCATCAATAACAAAACACAAAAAATGACATAAGTCTGACACCAGCATCTTTTTGTTTATGATTTGTCCATCTCATGCAGCAAAATGTTATTGAGTCACATCAGGGAAGAATGCATTCTGCCAAACTTCGCGTAGAACAATATTGGATATACAAGAAACGATGCTTGCCATTTGTGGCGTTTTACTGAGGAAATAGTGTATCTGAAGGAAACGTCGATTTTTTGGAATCTTTGATGTTTGAGTGTTTTGGCGTTTTCTAAGATGATTGGTATATAGTAAAATATGGCATTTTTGAGTAGGTGTGTTTGAAGTTTTGGGGTTTTGGCGTTTGTAAGATGAATGGTATATAGTAGAAAATATGGCGTTTCAAGTTCGGGGGGGGGGGTGTTTTTATGTCTGAGATGTTTTTTTATATAGGGATGTGTTTTGGCCCGTAATAGCGCTTTATTCATTAGTTTGGCGTTTTGGTAGAGAAGTGTAAAAGACCTTTTTACCCTTAATGAAGCGCGTCCACTTAATAGAATTCGTGTTATTTACGTAAACGCCACCGCGCCAATCTAGTCCATAGATTGTTTTGATCGGACGATCCATAAGTGTTCTCACACTTTCCACTGTTTTCTCTAAATCCTGACCCTATATATATATATATATATATATATATATATAGAAACGGGATCAGGAGAAAACGCCCAAAAGTGTGAGAACGGTGAGAACGCATCCTGGCCCAACACGTGTCACGCGACATAGAGAAGGGCGGAGGGGCTTTTTTTTCATTTTATCTTCCGCTTTTCCAATTCCGCTTTTCACAATATTGATTTATTTTTAGGGTTTAAGATTTTTGGCGTTAACCAAATTCAATAATTATATGGCGTTTTAATGGTTTCATTGTATTAACATTTTGGCGTTTATGGTGTTTATGGCGTTTATGGCGTTTTTTTCAAATCTCTCTTAATGGCGTTTTTCAAGGCGTTTTAGACAAGATGGCCCATTGTTCTATTATTTTTTATATACATTTTGGAGTTTGTGGTATCTTGGCGTTTTACAATTGTAAAATTATATTACAACCACAGGGAAAAAAATAGAAGCGAAGAAAACAAATTAAAAATCCTAATCGGAACTCTCTTCACAATCTTCACTGTCATCAGTCTCTCTCTTCTTTAATAGTACAAGAACTGTCACCAAATTTATGGCGTTTTATGTAAAACTTAACAAACCCATCGGTTTGATTATTTTGCCTGCTCGTCTGTTGAAGTGGCTTATTGTGGATGTTTGGGGACATAGATCTATGATGTGTGGGTGGGTTTTTCTGTTTTTCTTTATCTTTATAATCATCCCACTCTTCAGTGTCATTGATCTCTTCTCCTCATCCAAGCCTTATTCAAGAACAAAGAACACAAAATGACATTCCATTGTCATCAGTATCTTTTTCTTGAAGATTTGTCCATCTCATGCAGCAAAATCTTACTGAGTTACTCCCCTCACCTAACAATCTATTCAGTGAAACTTCATGAAGAACAATATTGAATATCCAAGAAAGCATATTAGCTATCTTTGATTTTTTTAATTTTTTGGTGTTTTACAGTGAGTGTATTTAGTATTATTGGCGTTTGTTTTTTGGTTTGATTTAATGGAAATTTCTGAGAGTTATTATTTGTGACAACTCGAGTTTTCGAGGTCTTTTCTCGACACATTACTTATTTGTTTTCACAACTGCGTTTTGAAATTCGTTGCGTCGTAATTTGTTCGTGTTTGATTAATGCCTAGTGAATGCTATGATTTGTTTAAATTGGGAATTTGTAAATTGTCTAAATGTCTACGTGATAAACTAAATGCATGCATGTTGAAATATGGAATTTGTGCCACTTAACCCCCTGGCGAAAACATGGGAGTTTTCGTCAACTAGCAGGCCGGCGAAATATCGAATGGGCCTTTGGCCCAGTAACGACCAGTTATAATGTTTTGTTCACAACCTTTACGTGAAAATTATAACCAGCAAACCCTAATCACCTCTCACCTTCTCTCTCCCTCTCTCCTTTGAAACCCGACGACAGATTTGGCAGCGCTCGAGATTTTCTTCGCTCAAAACATTCGATACGGTTAGTGTCTTGTTAATACCCGTATGTTATCGGTCGATACGTGTGCTGATGCTTGATCATTCAGTCATAGGTTGATAGTGTTAGATTCACATTAAGTAGGGTTTGTTTGCAATAATGTTTGTGCTATGAAACTGTGCACTAAGAAAGTTGCTGCTAATCTAATATAGAAACATGTGAGGAATGGCTTTTTAGGGATGTTGTATGCATGTTATTTGACAAATCTATGGTGATGGTAATGTTGAACTGCTTGTCATAAATGAAACTGATCGAATGACAGTGTGGATTCAAGAATTGGTTAGGTTGATTTTCCTGTGTTGTAGATGATGCAAATTGTTAATTGAGTAATTTACGTGATTGTATGAATTGATCTGATTGAGCAATTTATTAATGAAGCCGATGTAACTGTTAGATGATCATTAGGGTTTCTGGGTTACGTACTGTTGATGATGATCATGCTTTACCCCGACGAAAACCCTGTGCCGATGAAAACCCTGTGCCGACGAAAACCCTGTGCCGACAAAAACCCTTACCCGACGAACTCCCATTCGAATAAATCCTATGTCGACGAAATCTCAAGTTTCGTCGTGACCTTTTCGTCGTAACCCTATGTCGACGAAAACCTCAAGTTTTCGTCATGAAGCCTATAGGGAACAGTTGGTTAATATGTTCATGTATACTACGTGTATGTTAGAAATTAATTTTGTTATTCACTGTTAATGATGTTTACATTTGATCGAATAACATGATTTAGTTTTTACACTTAGTACACCTAACTGTTGAACATGGCTATGGAACATACATGCAAATTGTGAATATGAAAGGGGTATATAACTGCTATGTATTAATCCGTGATCATTACCTTGCATGCATTCTATGATTATAATTTACGTGAAAACATTACAAACATAAACGGATCATGTGTGTATGAATACATAGGCTTTGATTGAATAAACTGAACGTGTAGTTAAGCATACCGAGCAAACCGAGGTGAGTTCACACTTTCCACAAGGCATGGGATTCCCAAGGGTTGGGAATGGGTAAAGGATTTAAACTGAAACTGCATGATCTCCTGGTTTGGAACATGTACACACCCTCTTTTTTGAAGGGTGACAACATGCGATAAGGATTTTATTGGAACCTGCGTAATCTCCTAGTTTGGGAATTTCATACACACCCTCTTTATTGAAGGGTGACAACACGGATACTAGACCAAAAATATCTATCATGAAGTCCCTCATTTTATATCAACTTAATCGCCGGGCCAATGGCGAGCGGCTCATTAGTTAGATAGTGCTATTTAGGTTTGACAAGCCTCACACCGTGCCGCAGAGGACGGGCGTGAACTAATGGATCTGGGCACTAGTCAATGATGATAGACATTGACGTTAGGGCACCAACTTACTTTAGTCAGTGGTCGATATGGTAACGGGTCTAGTGGTTCACAGGGGGAAGCCCCCCACTGGTTATGGATATGTTTGGGGAAACAGGGAAACTGGTTAACTTATGGCTTACAAATGAACTCATGGTTTTTGAAACAACTTATCAATGAACACACCAACTGTGAACTCGCTCAACTTTGTTGTTGACTCGTTGTTACATGCCTTGCAGGTCGTTAGATGTTTATGGAGCTTGCACGAGGAGGAGAGGTCGTTGTAGGATATGGATTGTTATGTCCCATGCTTAACATTTGAACTTTAAACTATGTTTTGATTATTTAAACATTACTATGCTTCTGCTGATTAATTGAACATGTTTGTTTTCTTTTGAACACCAATTATATTGGGTTTGGTTTTATTTACTTAATTGCGTCGTTCAATATGATTGGTGGCTAGATCCTGGTCAGTCACGCCTCCATGCGGTAATACTCCGCCTGTGGATTTTGGGGGTGTGATAGATTGGTATCAGATCCATTGGTTATAGTGAACTTGGTTTTAAAAAGGGAAAAGCTTTTTGGCAAAAACCAGACTATAACCTGTACAGTGCTCAACGATCCACAACGACGCTTCGCTCCATGTTTAAGGCTCAACACTATAGGTGATATGATTTATGTTTATATTGCCTACTTATTAGTTACATAGTACATTGTTTATAGTATGCTTGGTTAACGTAGCAACTATTGTTAGAAACCCATGTGTGCTTACTCTCTTCTGTCATCGCACTTTCGCGACACCTTTCTCAACCATGTTTCCTTTGATATGAAGATCATGAGTGGACGTCTGAATTTGACTCAAGCCCAGCTGACGGCTCTCATTAACGAACGAGTTCCTGAAGCACTCGAAGCCGCTCAGGCAGGAGGTATAAACCTGCCATTGCAACTTACTTTAGAATCTTTAGATCCCACTCTCGTGAACCAACACTTATACTTAACTTTGTCTCTTCTTACTCACATGACAGGTCAACATGCTCAGCCCCCTGTGTGTACTTTCAAAACTTTTATGGACTGCCGACCTACTACTTTCAACGGCACTAAAGGAGCTGTAGGCCTCCTCCACTGGTTCGAGAAGCTCGAATCTGTCTTCGAGATGTGTGAATGCCCTGAGGCTCGTAGGGTAAAATTTGCTACTGGTACTCTTGAAGGTGTAGCGCTCACGTGGTGGAACGCTCAGGTTCAAATGCTGGGGTTGGCTGCTGCTATTGCCACCCCATGGAATGACTTCAAAGATTTGATCAAGGAAGAGTATTGCAATCGTGTTGACATCCACAAGATGGAAGTAGAGTTCTACAACTTAAAGACGACGGGGTCGGAAATCAAAGCGTATACGAAAAGATCGAATGAGCTGGCTATATTGTGTCCTACTATGGTAGATCCTCCTATCAAGCGTATCGAGTTGTACCTCAAAGGTTTAGTGCCAGAGATCAAGAGTCATGTGACTGCAGCGAACCTCGCCACTATCCAGCAAGTTATTCGTTTGGCTCATCGTCTCACTGATCAGGCAGTCGAGCAGAACAAGCTGCCCAAGAGTATTGGTGTAACTACTACTACTACTATTTCTGATGCCCCCAGCGACAACAAGCGCAAATGGGATGGAGTCTCAAGCAAGGGTTCAACATCAGCTCAGTCTCAGTCTCAACAGCGAAAGACTGATGACTACAAGAGCCCTGGTCAACAATCTTCTGGTAGTCAAGGGCAGAGTGGGTACAAGGGGAACCACCCTAAATGCAATCATTGTAGTTTCCATCATAGCGGACCGTGTACTAAGGGCACTTGTCAGAGGTGTAACAAACCTGGCCATGCGACCAAGGATTGTAGGAGCCTCTACCCTGCAAATCAGCGATGACAGAACCAGCAGCAAGCTCCACAGAATCAGCGTCAGCAGCAACAACAGCAGCAGGGTAACAACAAAGGATGCTTTCAGTGTGGTGTTGAATGCCACTTCAAAAGAGACTGCCCCCAGCTGAATCAGAAATAGAACAACAACAACAATCAGGGGAACGGAAACAATAATGGGGGAAACAATGATGGCAATGGTGCCAGGGGACGTGCGTTCGTGATTGGGCAGGGTGATGCAAGGAACGATCCCAACGTTGTGATGGGTAAGTTTCTACTGGATGATTTCTTTATTACTGTTTTATTTGATTCGGGTGCCGATACTAGTTACGTATCTTTAAAAGTTAGTAAAATGCTTAAGTGTACCCCAACACTTTTGAAAACTAAGCACATGGTAGAACTAGCAAACGGTAAAAGTCTCGAGGCCACTTGTGGATTGGTTATTTGGATGGATTGGTTATCTCAACATTGAGCAGAGATCCTTTGCAAGGAGAAGATCGTCCGCATTCCTCGTTCTGGTGAAGAACCACTTGTGGTTCATGGTGACAAGAGTGGTGCGGTCGTAGGCATCATCTCTTTCCTTAAGCCACAGAAGTGTTTGCGAAAGGGCCACACTGCTATTCTAGCCCTCGTTACTGACACCTCAACGAAAGAAAAGAAGATAGAAGACGTTCCTATCGTACGTGACTTTCCTGAGGTATTTCCTGAGGAATTACCTGGTCTTCCGCCTCATCGTCAAGTTGAGTTTCAGATCGAACTAGCTCCAGGGGCAGCACCAATAGCTCGAGCACCTTATCGTCTAGCTCCATCTGAACTAGAGGAACTATCTACGCAACTACAAGAGCTATTGGACAAGGGTTTTATACGTCCTAGCTTTTCGCCCTGGGGAGCTCCAGTCTAATTTGTAAAGAAGAAATATGGTACCTTCAGAATGTGTATTGACTATCGGGAACTCAACAAGGTAACCGTAAAGAATCGTTATCCCCTCCCGCATATTGATGACTTATTCAACCAGCTGCAAGGGTCGAGTTTTTACTCAAAGATTGATTTGAGATAGGCCTACCATCAGTTGAGAGTCCGAGATGAGGATATCTCCAAGACAGCCTTCAGAACTCAATATGGGCACTACGAGTTTCTGGTTATGCCCTTCGGATTGACGAATGCACCTGCGGTCTTCATGGATCTCATGAACCGAGTGTGCAAACCTTACCTGGATAAGTTTGTCATTGTATTCATCAACGACATCCTGATATATTCGAAGAGTCAAGAGGAACACGAGCAACACCTAAGGCTTATTTTGGAACTCCTTCGAACAGAGCAGTTGTATGCCAAATTCTCGAAATGCGACTTTTGGCTTCGCGAAGTCCACTTCCTAGGTCACGTGGTAAACAAGGATGGGATTCATGTTGATCCATCCAAGGTAGACTCGATAAAAAACTGGCCTGCACCCAGTACACCAACAGAAATCTGCCAATTCTTGGGTTTGGCGGGCTACTACAGAAGGTTTATCAAGGATTTCTCCAAGACTGCACAACCTCTCACTTCACTAACTGAGAAGGGTGTCACCTATCGTTGGAGTGATGCCCAGGAGTCCGTGTTTCAGCACTTAAAGAATAGACTTTGTAGCGCACCTATTCTCTCATTGCTTGAAGGCACAGATGATTTTGTGGTTTATTGCGACGCGTCCATCCAAGGACTTGGATGCGTGTTGATGCAACGTGACAAGGTCGTTGCTTAAGCATCACGCCAACTTAAAGTTCACGAAAGGAACTACACTACGCATGACTTGGAGTTGGGAGCAGTGGTTTTTGCCCTTAAGATATGGAGACATTACCGGTACGGTACCAAGTGCACTATTTACACCGATCACAGGAGTCTCCAGCATATATTCAAACAGAAGGAGTTGAACATGCGACAGCGTCGATGGGTCGAACTCTTTAATGACTACGAATGCACGATCAAGTACCATCCGGGCAAGGCCAATGTTGTGGCTGACGCCCTCAGCCGAAAGGAGTCAAAACCCAAGCGTGTGCGAGCGTTACAACTTACCATCAAATCTAGTCTACCTACTCAGATACGATATGCTCAGGTTGAAGCATTGAAAGCGGAGAACGTCAGGGCTGAGTCCCTACGAGGATCGAAGAAACGGTTAGAGCAAAAGGAAGACGGCGCCTACTATGTAACCGGGCGCATCTGGGTTCCACTTTATGGAAATTTACGCGAACTTGTGATGGATGAAGCACATAAGTCACGTTACTCAGTACATCCTGGTTCGGATAAGATGTGCCACGACCTAAAGACTACATACTGGTGGCCTAGCATGAAAGCCAACATAGCAACTTATGTCAGCAAATGTTTGACTTGTGCAAGAGTCAAGATTGAATATCAGAAACCATCCGGCCTACTTCAACAACCAGAGATCCCGACATGGAAATGGGAGCAAATTTCCATGGATTTTGTTACTGGTCTACCTAGATCACAACGAGGAAACGATAATATTTGGGTGATAGTGGATCGATTGACTAAGTCTGCGCACTTTCTGGCTATCAAAGAAACAGATAAGTTTTCTACTTTAGCAGACGTTTACTTAAAGGAAGTGGTTTTGAGGCACAGGGTGCCAACCTCCATTATTTCCGATCGTGATGCATGTTTTACTTCTGAGTTGTGGTAAGCTATGCACAAGTCCTTTGGCTCACGTTTAGACATGAGCACCGCTTATCATCCACAGACAGATGGGCAGTCTAAGCGCACCATTCAAACCCTTGAAGATATGCTTCGAGCATGTGTAATAAATTTTGGCAATGGTTGGGAAAGACACCTCCCTTTGGTGGAGTTTTCGTTTAACAACAGTTACCACAGCAGCATCCAGGCTGCTCCGTTTGAGGCATTGTACGGACGTAAATGCCGATCACCTCTTTGTTGGGCAGAGGTTGGCGACCGCCAAATCACGGGTCCAGAACTTGTAGTAGACACGACAGAAAAGATTGCTCAGATACGACAACGAATGGCGGCAGCTCGTGACCGTCAGAAAAGTTACGCTGATAAGTGTAGGAAACCTCTAGAATTCCAGGTCGGGGACCGGGTTCTACTTAAAGTCTCACCCTGGAAGGGTGTGGTTCGTTTTGGTAAACGAGGCAAGCTAAACCCACGTTATGTTGGACCTTTCGAAATCACTGAACGAATTGGCAAGGTCGCTTACAAGTTGAATCTACCTAAAGAACTTAGCGGAGTTCACAACGTATTCCATGTGTCAAATCTGAAGAAGTGTCTGTCAGATGAGACCCTCATAGTTCCTCTTAAGGAACTCACCATCGATGATCAACTTCGATTCGTCGAGGAACCAGTAGAAGCGAAGAAAAAAAATAGAAGCGAAGAAAATAAGTTAAAAATCCTAATCGGATCTCTCTTCACAATCTTCACTGTCATCAGTCTCTCTCTTCTTTAATAGTACAAGAACTGTCACCAAATTTATGGCGTTTGTTGGGATTGAACCCTACCAGAGGAACAGATAATGTAAAGCCAAAACCAGGTCACAACAGAGGATTCACAATAAGCAGCAGTTTACACTTTGCTCTCCCCTTGAAAGTGAGTTATAACATCTGATGGTCTCTATCTGCTGCTCATAATCAACTGCTGCTGACCTTTCAACTGTTGATATGATCCTAAAAGACTGCTGAAGACAAACTCTGTTGCTCTATCTACTGCTGTCTCTTAAGTGCTGCTGAAGACACAAACACTGCTCATTCAAGGACTGATCACCTTTGAAGAAAGCACTGATGTTGTTGTTAAGCATCAGTGCTTAGGCTACAACAGTGGAACGTGAAGCAGTTGTTTCCTCATGTTTTGTATCTTTACTACAATCAGTTGTTAGACATCAGTAGTTTGTGTAAGGACAGTAGATATAGTTTGTTAGGCTGTTAGACGTCGCTTTCATGGTGACGTCAGCTGAGATTCCTCAGTGGTTTGGTTTGCCTATAAATGTAACAGTACCCTGTACTGTTACATTTGATTGACTGAGTGGGTTCCTCTCCTCATGTCTAATCCTTTCATCTTGTGCAATCCAACCTTGGGGCATCAGGCTGAGGGGGAGTATAGTTTGTAAGCATGTCTGTAATCTTTTGCTTTGATTTGTAATCTTTTGACTCTATGAGAAGCAATTGTTTATCAAACTATTTTCTCCTTTGATTGTGTTTACAAAGTTTGTTTTCATTTCCGCTGCACCTAACATGTTTTCATATTAGTTGATCATTCATTTAAAACAAACAAACACTATCATGAGAGCCTCTGATCCTAACAATTGGTATCAGAGCCTGGACAGTCAAATTCGATCTAACAATCAATTTGACATAACAGTTCGGCTCAAAATTCATTGATACTAAGGTTGGTTGTATTTAGTTGAAAAACAGAGTATCGAGTAAATCATGTTCAAAATGGTTAATCAAAAACTCTGTAAATCAACCAAGATGTCATATGACACACAAATTTCATACAACAAGTGATTTCATGCATAATACACTCATGGTTTCTAGATCTGAAAGTATATCTGTCAAATTATGAGATTATTTCTTATTTTCTAAATTGATTTCAACTGTTGTTATGAAAATTGTGATGTCACTCGTTTAATTGATAAAGTATGAACCTCAGAGTAGCAAAACCCATGTTCATAAAAACATCTATGTTTTGCTAACATGAAAAGAGGGAAATTAAAACTTTAGCTATTCAGATCTTATGTGTTAAAAACAGGTTGAATTCCTCAAAAGGACAAAATCAACTATGTTAAAATACATTAAGAAAATTCACAAAAACTCCGAAGTGTGTTCATCTCAAAACTTCTGATGTCAGAAGAAAAGAGTATAAACATAAAACACTGAAGAGTCAAAGTGTAGGGTAATAATGGTCATTAAGCAACTATGTGAATTCACCTGTTCAGAAAAGGGTTTTTGAGTCCAGTGAATGAATTACAAAGAGGATCATGTTTGCAATCAACTGACAAAGAAAATGGTACTAAACAGTGGTCAAAATGTATTCAAAAGTTTCCGACCACTGTTGTTAAATCACTGACCATTTTCAAAAACCTGTGAGTGATGTGATTACATTCTCTATTGAAATTATACCAGATCTTTTTGACACTATTCTTAGAAAATCCTTTAACCATTTTTTTGTGTTCAAAGGATTCTCTCGAATAATCAGGATATATTATTCATTTTTATATAATATATTTGAAACTTTTGCTTGTTTTTGTTGGCAATAGTTTCAGCTCCTGTCAGGATGTAATACCTTATTTTTGCATGGTATTTGTGTCCTCAGGAATGGGTCAAAAGGAAATGGTACATATATTATGATCATGTCATACTCAGGTTTGCTCCTAAATTCTTATCAAAGGTTGATTGTAAACTGTGATTAAATTACTAGGGTACTCATGTGTTAATTGAATATTAAACGAAAATGAGTTGCCTTAGTAAAAAGTTTTCATCATCTGGGGTACTAAACCACTGTCTTTCTAAATTGACATGTGGCAAAATCTTGAATGAAAATTCTCAAAACTATTGCTGAAACACCTGTTCTTCAGATTTGCACCATTTACCCTAACCACTGATTTGTTCCAACATCTGATCTCTAAACACTGTCCACTGCTGAAAGTTAACCACTGATCCCTCATTTTCTTGTAAGCACTGATGCTCAAAATTAGCGTCTTATCCACTGATATGCTATCTACTGATAGTAAAAATCATCCACTGCCCAAGATTTTTACCGTTGTAATCACTGATGCTTGATACGTCAGTGGCTCTTAAAACAACTGTTCTCCATACTTCATCCGCTCCATCAGTGTTTGACACGTGGTCAGTTTTTAGCCTTCAGATCTTAATAACCGCTACCACATCAGCGATTATTTTTAAATAAAACTCTGCCCTAAACCCCAAACAGGGTTTTACACTGTCGAATTGAATTCCAAAAATTCTCTTCTCATAACAGTTTTCAACCCTTCTTCTCAAAACCCTCAAAATTATTCTCCGATTCTTCTTCATCAAAATGACGAAGTCAAAAGGAAAATCAAAATCAAAACCTACATCACCACCACCTTCAACTGAGGTCGCTCAAACGACCGAAGAACCCATCGAAATACCATTCAAACAATCTCATAACTATCTGGGTTTATTCACAAAACCTACTGATAATCACACTTTTGACACCATCATTGATGCATTATCTGCATCAAAGTACAAAACTTTGTTGACAGCAAATGCTCCCATCTATCTGCAAACCCAGAGAGAGTTTTGGAAAAAGGCGTCGCTTGAAAAACAAGACGGAAAAGTCATAGCCATTAACTCTTCGATACAGGGAAAAGCGATCATAATCACACCAAAATTGATATCAGAAGTCTTCATACTCGACGATCAGAACGGTAAAACCTCTTTTGACAAAAACGAGTTAAAAGCTGATTTTCTGAAAAGGGGTTATGCAGAAGAACCAAAGGTAGATACCCTACAAAAGGGTTATTTTCCATCTGCACCCAGGTTTTTATTTCTCACACTCTTGATGTGTGCTTCAAATAAAACAACATCTTTCAACGAAATACCACTGAAAATTCAAAGCCTGGGTTACGCTATTTTGAATAATAAAAACTATAACTACTCCCAGGAGATTTTCAATGACATGGTGAAAAACGTTGAAAGTAAAGCATTTTTACTTTTTCCAAGATTTTTGAGTTATTATTTTGAACAAAAATTTGAAAAGAAAGATGTAAATTTGCTCAAACAAGGTGTTCATTGTCAAATAAAAAGCATAACAAAAGAAACATTTTCAAGGATGATGGCACCAATAAAAACAAAAGCAGGGGTACCTGAGCAGACTTTAGCGGTTACAACTGCTCCTCAGGTATCAGCTGCTGAGCCCACTGCTCCAGGTGATCATAGCAGCACTCCCACTGCTTTGAAACCCACACCTGCCACCACTAAAAAGACCAAAAAGAAAATATCCAGAAAACCCACCAAACCCAAAACAAAGGCAACTCTGGAAGATGAGATCCCAGAGGAAATGCCTGTGACAACACAAAAGTCACCACAAACCACTGCTGATACTTCCTCACAGCAGTTGGAAGAAAGATCTCAACCCATGCCTAAAACTCCTCCTGCATCCTCACAAAAGGATCAGGTTGTAAGCACAGGGACACCACAATATGAAGCTCTGAATCCACTCGGATCCATCTTCCTCAGTCCTGATCCCAAGGACATGTCTCTTTCAACCCCCATCCCCTCACCAATAATAATGCCACAATCCATGCTACCTCTGTTGCATGCAGCTGCTATTGCACAGACACAAACCAGTTCCTCTCTATCACCTATCACTGAGAGTATACATCCACAAGTGACTGGGTCTGATGCTTATACTTCTGCTATCCCAGCAACAGTTGAGGAGGTTACACTGCAGGAGTTACAAGTAACTTCTGTCAGTAGTTCAAGTGGAGCAACAACTACAACTGGTGGATCAACAGATCCTCAGTTGGACAGTTGTTTCATAAGTAAGACTCCCTTGAAGGCAATTTCTTCCATGGCAACTTCGGTGACCACCAGTGAGTTGGATCTAACCACTGGTACCATCAAAGGTTTATCGAGTGCCGAAGAAAGAAGTCCCCAGTACCGAGAACAAGGGGCATCAATGGATGATTTTTGGGACTCTGTTCCTAAGTCACACATTGATATAACCACCACAGGTGGGGATTCAGATGATCCCAGTAAAATGGGTGATGATTCAAGATATCAGGAAATTGACGGGCAGAGTGGAAAAACTTGAAGAATCAGTTTCTGAAATAAAGGAGATGGTGCAAGAGATTTTAAAAGCTCAGAAAGCACAATCCTCTGCTGTTCCTGCTCAAGCATCTGCTCCACAACAAGCACCTGCTGCAAATGAGCTCTGGAATATTTTCCAACCCATGCTGGAAAAACAGCAACAAATGGCTGATCAAAAGCATGCTGTTCAAGTACAACTGCTGTCCAACATGATGGAATCAAGGTTCAAGGATACTCAAGCAGATATCAAGGCTATTAAGGCCAGTATCCAAACTGCCACTGGCAAGACTCCTTCAACTTTACTATTCTTTGATGACCCCCTTGCAGATAATGCCAAAAAGGGGGAGATAATGAAGCAAATGAAGAAAAAGGGAATTGAACATGGCCTTCATATTGAACCTGAAAAAGAAAAAGAAAAAGAAAAACAGGTCTCAAAATCTGCTGTCAGTAGCCAAACAGCTGATACAGCAGTAGTTACAAAAACTGCTGTCAGTAGCCAAACAGCTGCCATGTCATCAACACACACCACTCTACCACACACCACTACAACTACTGATCCATCACCATCATCTACAATCACACCATTTCCACTGCCTCCTGTCATAAAACAGAAGACAACAGATGTTATAACATCTGTTGTAATGACAGCAGCGGTTGAAGCACCAGTTGTTTTAACCATTGTCAGTCAATCACTGCCACAAACCACTGCTATCCAATCTACCATCACTGATCCACCCAAAACATCATCTGCTTCTTCTTCATTAAAAAGGAGAAGAAATCTCATATCAGATGATGATTCACCACCATCACCACCAACATCACCACTTCCATCCCCTGCTCAAAAGCAGAAGACAACTGCTGACATATCAGCAGTTGTAATGACAACAGATGTTGAGACACCAGTTGTTTCAACAGCTGTTAGTCAGGCATCCACCACTGCTCTCATCCTTTCTACTTCACAACCAAAGCTCTTCAACAGAATAAGAAAGCCAATCTCTGTCGATGAGGGTACACATGATCCTAATGCTGCAAAATATCCACTAGAACTTGAAGCAATCAAAAATGAGATGAGGCAATTCTATACAGAAGAAGATCCTTTAAAAAGGAGATTCTCCTCACTCATAGGCTACATGTCACCAGAGGATATGGATGATTACCTCAAACTCAAGACAAGACAGGCTAAAGCAAGAGCTAAATTTGAAAGTGAACGTGAACGTCTAAGCGAAGAAGGCATTGCTCAAAGACTGGATTTCTTTCTTAAAAAGGTAAAGCAGATGGAAGATTTCGCACAGGAACTAATCAAAGAAAAGGCTGAACAACGCAAAGAACTTAGAAAACAATATCTTGCCTACATTATGAAAGAAAAATTCTATCCTGCTGAAGAAAAACAGTTTGAAGAATGGCCAAAAATCGCTCTAAAGCATGAGGCTGAGAGGATTGACAAAATTAAGAAAGATCCTACAAAGAAGAAGAATGCTCCAAACTGGAACAAATTCAAAAAGCTCATTGCTGACTTCACTGCTGAGTATAAAAGAAAGAAAAAGGAGCTAGTGAATGCAAAAATGGATACTGCTGAAGCCATATCAAAATGGTCAAGACAGCAGACTGATGAAGCCTACAAAAGGCTGAAGAAAAGAAAGATAACTGTTTCAGGCACTTCTAAGAAGAAAGAACAAATGATGAAGCTTGAACAGAAGATGGGAAACCTCGACACACTGTTCCGGTCTACTTTTGTAACAAATCAAGAAGAAGGAGAACAGTTGACTGAAGAAGAGGTAATAGAAAAAGAAGCAGAGTACTTCAAAGATACCATCACGAAAATGGGTCTGAAAGAAGAAACTTCAACAAAGCTTCAAAGCCTTTTTAAGGCATTAAACAAACCTGCGTCACCAAACACTGCTAAAGACAAGACAGAAGCTGTAAGACAAGAACTTATTGAACAAGAAACTGCAGAAGATATAGCTGCAGTTGACAAAGTCTTTGAAGAAGCTTTCAAAAGAATGTCTGAAAGTCTGCAGTTGTTTTCAAGGCCATTATCCCTCAACTCATCTTCAAATAAATCTCTCCCAAGAAACCCACTTGGCTTAAAAATACTAAAGTGGATGTCTGATCAAAAGACTCACGTATTGACCTTGGTCAGAGCCAATGGCGATGTGAAGCATATATCAAGGAAAGAAGCACTAGGCCTTAGTGTTCAAGATTTGCAGGATCTCCTTGAGCTTACACTGTGCAGGGATGAAGATGACCAGAGTGCAAAGGTATTTGAAGCTGAATTCAAAGAACAAGCTAAGGCACTCTTGATGAGTAATAAAGGTCCTGAATAATGAAAGGTTTTGGCATTATCTGTTCCAGGAGGAGATTGTTGGGATTGAACCCTACCAGAGGAACAGATAATGTAAAGCCAAAACCAGGTCACAACAGAGGATTCACAATAAGCAGCAGTTTACACTTTGCTCTCCCCTTGAAAGTGAGTTATAACATCTGATGGTCTCTATCTGCTGCTCATAATCAACTGCTGCTGACCTTTCAACTGTTGATATGATCCTAAAAGACTGCTGAAGACAAACTCTGTTGCTCTATCTACTGCTGTCTCTTAAGTGCTGCTGAAGACACAAACACTGCTCATTCAAGGACTGATCACCTTTGAAGAAAGCACTGATGTTGTTGTTAAGCATCAGTGCTTAGGCTACAACAGTGGAACGTGAAGCAGTTGTTTCCTCATGTTTTGTATCTTTACTACAATCAATTGTTAGACATCAGTAGTTTGTGTAAGGACAGTAGATATAGTTTGTTAGGCTGTTAGACGTCGCTTTCATGGTGACGTCAGCTGAGATTCCTCAGTGGTTTGGTTTGCCTATAAATGTAACAGTACCCTGTACTGTTACATTTGATTGACTGAGTGGGTTCCTCTCCTCATGTCTAATCCTTTCATCTTGTGCAATCCAACCTTGGGGCATCAGGCTGAGGGGGAGTATAGTTTGTAAGCATGTCTGTAATCTTTTGCTTTGATTTGTAATCTTTTGACTCTATGAGAAGCAATTGTTTATCAAACTATTTTCTCCTTTGATTGTGTTTACAAAGTTTGTTTTCATTTCCGCTGCACCTAACATGTTTTCATATTAGTTGATCATTCATTTAAAACAAACAAACACTATCATGAGAGCCTCCGATCCTAACAGCGTTTTATGTAAAACTTAACAAACCCATCGGTTTGATTATTTTGCCTGCTCGTCTGTTGAAGTGGCTTATTGTGGATGTTTGGGGACATAGATCTATGACGTGTGGGTGGGTTTTTCTGTTTTTCTTCATCTTTATAATCATCCCACTCTTCAGTGTCATTGATCTCTTCTCCTCATCCAAGCCTTATTCAAGAACAAAGAACACAAAATGACATTCCATTGTCATCAGTATCTTTTTCTTGAAGATTTGTCCATCTCATGCAGCAAAATCTTACTGAGTTACTCCCCTCACCTAACAATCTATTCAGTGAAACTTCATGAAGAACAATACTGAATATCCAAGAAAGCATATTAGCTATCTTTGATTTTTTTAATTTTTTGGTGTTTTACAGTGAGTGTATTTAGTATTATTGGCGTCTGTTTTTTGGTTTGATTTAATGGAAATTGCTGAGAGTTATTATTTGTGACAACTCGAGTTTTCGAGGTCTTTTCTCGACACATTACTTATTTGTTTTCACAACTGCGTTTTGAAATTCGTTGCGTCGTAATTTGTTCGTGTTTGATTAATGCCTAGTGAATGCTATGATTTGTTTAAATTGGGAATTTGTAAATTGTCTAAATGTCTAAGTGATAAACTAAATGCATGCATGTTGAAATATGGAATTTGTGCCACTTAACCCCGTGGTGAAAACATGGGAGTTTTCGTCAACTAGCAGGCCGGCGAAACATCGAATGGGCCTTTGGCCTAGTAACGACCAGTTATAATGTTTTGTTCACAACCTTTACGTGAAAAATATAACCGACAAACCCTAATCACCTCTCACCTTCTCTCTCTCTCTCTCCTTTGAAACCCGACGGCAGATTTGGCAGCGCTCGAGATTTTCTTCGCTCAAAACATTCGATACGGTTAGTGTCTTGTTAATACCCGTATGTTATCGGTTGATACGTGCTGATGCTTGATCATTCAGTCATAGGTTGATAGTGTTAGATTCACAATAAGTAGGGTTTGTTTGCAATAATGTTTGTGCTATGAAACTGTGCACTAAGAAAGTTGCTGCTAATCTAATATAGAAACATGTGAGGAATGGCTTTTTAGGGATGTTGTATGCATGTTATTTGATAAATCTATGGTGATGGTAATGTTGAACTGCTTGTCATAAATGAAACTGATCGAATGACAGTGTGGATTCAAGAATTGGTTAGGTTGATTTTCCTGTGTTGTAGATGATGCAAACTGTTAATTGAGTAATTTACGTGATTGTATGAATTGATCTGATTGAGCGATTGACTGATGAAGCCGATGTAATTGTTAGATGATCATTAGGGTTTCTGGGTTACGTACTGTTGATGATGATCATGCTTTACCCTGACGAAAACCCTGTGCTGACGAAAACCCTGTGCTGACGAAAACCCTTACCCGAGGAACTCTCATTCAACGAAATCCTATGCCGACGAAATCCTATGTTGACGAAATACTGTGTCAACGAAATCTCAAGTTTCGTCGTGACCTTTTCGTCGTAACCCTATGTCGACGAAAACCTCAAGTTTTCGTCGTGAAGCCTATAGGGAACAGTTGGTTAATATGTTCATGTATACTACGTGTATGTTAGAAATTAATTTTGTTATTCGCTGTTAATGATGTTTACATTTTAATCGAATAACATGATTTAGTTTTTACACTCAGTACACCTAACTGTTGAACATGGCTATGGAACATACTTGCAAATTGTGAATATGAAAGGGGTATATAACTGCTATGTATTAATCCGTGATCATTACCTTGCATGCATTCTATGATTATAATTTACATGAAAACATTACAAACATAAACTGATCACGTGTGTATGAATACATAGGCTTTGATTGAATAAATTGAACGTGTAGTTAAGCACACCGAGCAAACCGAGGTGAGTTCACACTTTCCACAAGGCATGGGATTCCCAAGGGTTGGGAATGGGTAAAGGATTTAAACTGAAACTGCGTGATCTCCTGGTTTGGAACACGTACACACCCTCTTTATTGAAGGGTGACAACATGAGATAAGGATTTGATTGGAAGCTGCGTAATCTCCTACTTTGGTGATTTCGTACACACCCTCTTTATTGAAGGGTGACAACACGGATACTAGACCAAAAATCTCTATCATGAAGTCCCTCATTTTATATCGACTTAATCTCCGGGCCAATGGCGAGCGGGTCATTAGTTAGATAGCGCTATTTAGGTTTAACAAACCTCACACCGTGCCGCAGAGGACGGGCGTGAACTAATGGATCTGGGCACTAGTCAATGATGATAGACATTGACGTCAGGGCACCAACTTACTTTAGTCAGTGGTCGATATGGTAACGGGTCTAGTGGTTCACAGGGGGAAGCCCCCCACTGGTTATGGATATGTTTGGGGAAACAGGGAAACTGGTTAACTTATGGCTTACAAATGAACTCATGGTTTTTGAAACAACTTATCAATGAACACCAACTGTGAACTCGCTCAACTTTGTTGTTGACTCGTTGTTACATGCCTTGCAGGTCGTTAGATGCTTATGGAGCTTGCACAAGGAGGAGAGGTCATTGTGGGATATGGACTGTTATGTCCCATGCTTAACATTTGAACTTTAAACTATGTTTTGATTATTTAAACATTACTATGCTTCCGCTGATTACTTGAACTTGTTTGTTTGCTTTTGAACACCATTTATATTGGGTTTGGTTTTATTTACTTAATTGCGTCATTCAATATGATTGGTGGCTAGATCCTGGTCAGTCACGCCTCCATGCGGTAATACTCCGCTTGTGGATTTTGGGGGTGTGACATTATTTTATAGGATTTCTTTTGGCGGTTTAGGTTTAGGCGGTGCATTATTATAATAAACTATTCGTCCTTTCAGTTACTGTTTGTAATTTTTGTTTTTGATAAGCTTTTATCTCTGAAGTCTGTAACACGTCCCGTCTTTCAAGTTTGGCGTTTTAGATTATAATATAATAAATTTTCCATCTCTTCATTTTTACTTTTTTGTAGTTACTGTTTCTACTTACATTTTCAAGTTTGGTTTTTATTTTTTTATTTTTTGGGAGTTTTTGGGGCGTTTTACGGCATGATAGCGTTTTTAACAAGCATTTGGCTGTCTGGGTTTTATTATATATGGCGCTTTTATTATATAACAATCAACTGAAAAAGAAAATTAAAAAAAATATATAAACAATTGATCTTCCATATCTTCACTGTCACCAGTCTCTTTCTTCTTTTTTAAATCATATTAACTGGCTGTTTCGACTTTCGTATGATTCATTTTGTTTTTTTTTTGTTTTTCAAGTAGTTTTTTGTCGCCGTTTGGAAGCACAAAGACTGACATCGGCATCTTTTTCGTGAAGATTTGTCCATCTCATGCAGCAAAATGTTATTGAGTTTACACCCTTCAGTCAACAATCTTGAATTTTCCAATGAACAATGTTTGAATTTTTTAATTCTGGCGTTTTACCGATAAAAAGAACGCCACAAATAAAAGCACCTTAAACCTCAAAATTTGATCATGCTAAAATCAATAATGTTTTGCTGTATGAGATGGACACCATTGTTAATCCTCGGTTAAGCAAGATAACTGACAATGTTGTCCACCCCATACAGCTAAACTTTATTGACAACAAACCTCAATAATGTTTTTGTATGTTTTGGCATTATAAATTGGATGGAAGTTGAGGATAAAGTCAATAAGATTTTACTCAATGAAATGGACAATATCCTCACTTAAGGATTTTTGTTCATTTCCTTGAGTGAAACCTTATAGACAACCAAACTGAATTTCAAATAAACGTTTTGGTTTATAAGATATTTGATGTTTGGGTTTTTTGGCGTTTCTAAGAAGAATGGTATATATTAAATATGGCATTTGGGGTTTTGTGTGTGTTTTTAGTTGAAGGTCTGAGATGTTGTATATATAGGATTTTTTTGGCGGTTTTCTTAGGCGGGATTTTATTATAATTAAGTTTGGCGTCTTATATCTAATGGCGTTTTTAGTTAGAATGGTGTGTTATATTTGTTTGGCGTTTTATTTCATGAGATGGCGTTTTGTGTGGAGAAGTCAAAAGACTTTTTTACCTTTAATGAAGCGCGTCCACGTAATAAAATTAATGTTATTTACGAAAACGTCACCGCGCCAATCTAGTCCATAGATTGTTTTGATCGGACGATTCATAAGCGTTCTCACACTTTCCACCGTTTTCTCTAAATCTTGACCCTATATATATATATATATTTCCTAACTGATAAGTGATAAGATATAATTATAGATAAGTTTTATTTTTTATTTTACGCATTCTTTAATTCCAAGGATGCATAGTAATATGACAAATGTCTCCTATAGGTTTACTTTGTTAGTGCATTTATGTCTATAGCCTTCGTCAATCCGAGCCGTAGCAAGAAACAGAAGAAAACGAGTCTTTATAGTGTTATATCTAGTCAAAAAGGCAAGGTGGCATAATTGTAATTAATGAGAAATCTCATTAATAGTCAAGGCCTATAAATATGAGCTTTATGTTTAGTTTAAAAGACTTTTGCCATTTTAGAGATTTGAAGAGCTCTAGTTCTAGAGAGAGAAACTAGAGAGAGAAAGTCTCTAAGTGATTCAAGTGATTGTACGATTTCAGATCTTATATAGAATCACGTTTATATTACGTCATGTGTGTTTAGGTCGCGTTCGTGTACGGATTCCGCACGTTTCACGTTCATTTCGCAATCGTTTCGGAGTCAAAACCGGTCCTACAAGTGGTATCAGAGCAGGAGCTCGATTGCACTGATCCAACACACATTTCTGATCGTGATTTCATCAGATTCAGATCCGAATTTCATCTACTTCTTCATATTTTTCATATTTTCACGTTTTTCACGGTTTTTAGTCAAATTGAACGTGTTTTTACGGTCCAAATCGTCTGATTTTTTGATATGTTGTGCGAAAACATCTGATTTATAACCCTATCAAGTTTCAGATCCTAATTCCTAGTCGTTTAGGAGAAATCTAAGTTTTTGTGTCCGACATCGTTTGAAAGGAGGGTTCCGTTTGAAACCATCGTTTGAAAGGAGGGTCCCGTTTGAGTTATCGTTTGAAAGAGAACCTCCCGTTTGAAAGTGAACGTCCCGTTTGAACTATCGTTTGAACTGATCGTTTGAATATGTTTGTCGTTTGAACTATCGTTTGAACTGATCGTTTGAATATGTTTGTCGTTTGAACTGTCGTTTGAAAATAGCCTCTTCCGTTTGAATCATCGTTTGAAATTGAGTTAACCATTTGAAGATGACATGACTGTTTGAAATCCTGGCCGTTTGAAAATGATGGCTGTTTGAAAGTTGGGTTGATCACGTGATTAAAATTCAGCGGCCAAATCATATTCAATTAAGTAACAGTTGTCAGCCCACGAGAGTTTGTCGATTATTAAAAGTTAATAGTTTGGCATTTGTGAATTGATATCAGAATCCATTAAATAGAACGGTCCAATTAAGAGTTGAATGTAATAATTTTCGTCTGCCACTTTTATAAAGGGTCCAATTAAAATCGAAATTGCATAACAGTTTGTAGGACTCATTAATCCATTGTTCAAGATATCACGGCCCAATCATGTTTACATAATATTAGTGGAATATTCGGTCCAATCAGAAATTGATTAAAATCAATTTTGTCAGCACATGAGATATTAAATCAGCCATTGGTCTCGAGGTTATCCAAGTTGCACGGGTTGTGTGTTTTGAGTCAGTTTGCACGTGAAAGAGGTTTGATTTGTTTGAAAGCCCATTCATTCAGTTTCATACGAACAACATTGGAACTAATCCGCGAGTTTTTGACACGAGTCCTAGATCGATTCAATCGTCACTCACTTTTACGAATTCCGTTTGTTTAAACTGATCGTTTGTTTGTTTGCAGGTTATTCAAGAATTTTTAAATCATGGCTAAAATGTTTGATGAACAGGAAAACGAGGATCTTAAAGATTTAAACGATTGGATTTCTGATTCTTGGTTTGATCAGAAGAAAAGGAAGGACGTTTGGATTAAAAGATCCGAAAATTTCTTATGCATGAAACATGAATCTTTGGAAAAGTTGGAGAGACGTTTTGATGAATTGATTGATAAGATAGAAAGATATGAGATAAAGTTTTCAACTACTGAAAAAATCTTAAAATTTGCTAATGCATTACCTCTAGAATGGGATGAATTTTTGAGTGAACTAAAAAGGAATGAAAAATTCTCACAGTTTTCATTTAAAGAATTCATCAATAAGCTTAGATCACATATGTTTGATAAAGGAAAAAGAAAAGAAGAGTTGATGTATGAGATGAAGAAGGATTTAGAAAAGATAAATTTGGAAGTGATCATCGAAATGAGAAAAAGATTCTCTGTGTGTCTTGCAGCAAAAAGGGTTATGAAATACGATATTAAGAGAGGTTGTTATATTGATGAAAATATGAATCCTCTTGATTTTGTTAAAATTTTTTGTGCAGGAACATACATGATGGAAACTCAGAAAGAAGCCGATGTTGAAAAGATGAATGAAAAGTGCTCAAAATGTGATAAACTTGGAGCAGACAATGCCAAATTCTTGAGTGATGCGGAGAATTTGACATTGGAAAACAAAGCTTTGAAAGATGGGAAGAAAGTTTATGATGAACAGATTCTGGAGTTGCGCTTGAACTGCGAAAAATTGAGATCTGAAAATGACAAACTTTTGAAGAATGTTGAGAGTTTGTCATCAGAAAATAAAAATTTTAAACAATTAGAAAATGATTTCAAAAGTCAGATAAAGATTTTAGAAGATGAGAGAGATATTTTTGGTAAAAATAATCTCGAAAAACAATGTGCGATAAATTCTCTTCTTGATAAAATCATTCGACTTGAGCATGAAGCCGAAGGTAATAGAAAGAAAATTTATGATTTAGAAAACAAGTTGAAAAGTTTTGTGACTTCTGCATCATATGTGTGTCCAAAACCAATCAATGTTGTTCCAATAAGTGACAATGTCACAAATTTTGACAAAGTTAAAGTCAAAATTGAAGATTGTGATGACAAAGCTGATGATGAAATAGAAAAAGAAAAGAAAAGAAAAATATTTTTAGATTTACAAGAAAAATTTAAAAATACTGTTTTGCAATCTACTGAAACAGGTGAATGTTATAAACAAAAACCTGTTAAGAAGAGTGTAGAGCAGAAACAAAAAGTTAAAAATTTGAAAAATTTTAAAAATGAAAATAAAAGCTCATCAGTACAGTCATCCAATCATTATAAAAAAACACAAAAATTTGTAAATGAAAACTCACAAAATGTAGGTAATAAGTGGTGCAGGTTTGACCACAGTGCTCAAAAGACAAATCCAGCATTGAAGAGGAGAAATGATTATTACCAAGCCAAACAATGTTATGATTTGAAGGTTTGGACTGACAGAAGTGGATGGTATGATAACAGAGTGTGCTATACCTGTGGTATTAGAGGACACATTGCTGTTAACTGCCAGAATTGGAATTATGAAACAAAAAGATGCTATAACTGCCAGATCAAAGGTCACATTGCTAGAGATTGCTCAAAGAGATCGATGGGAAGATCAAGGGTTGAATCTCAGAGATCGATAAAGAAACCAGTCACTGTCAAGCCCAAAGAACAGAAAGTGGAAGATAAGAAAGTAAAGCTTTCACAGGGACAGAGAGACAGACTGAGGAAAAAGAGGAAGAAGGCGAGAGAGTATTTGGAGAAGATTTTGTCTTCAGGTTCACCGGTTGGTTCGAATAAAAGTTCTGATGAATCGATTCACTCGACGGCAAAGTCAAGCAAATCGAATTCTTCAGATGCAAATCTGAGGACAAAAGAGAACAAGAAGAAAAAGAAAGTCATTGGCGATGAATCTGGCTCATCAAAGTCAGACAAGCCAAGATCGGGCAATGAATCTGATTCCACAAAATTAGAGGAGCCACAAGTTGAGGTAAAAAGGGAAGAAACAGTTCTGTTAATGAATGATGAGAACTTTCCACCATTACAAGCCGCAAACCTAAAATCAAAAGGTGTTGAAACTAGAAAAATGTTTAATAGCAATGTTGAACATATTTTTAGTAAGATGGCTGATGGTAAGGAAAAAGGAGTGAAAGAATTTTATGAAGAAAAGAGAAAAGCTCAAAATGCGCCTAAGGCTGGTCAGGCTTGGGTGTCAAAATCTGTTGGTTGAATTCCTGACTTGCCGGAGCTTCCAGGTTGGTAAGAGTGAAGCAGGTATCGGCATCATTCTTGAGATATTCACAGGATGGTAACTGTGATATTTCATCTTACAAGTGGTTAATCAAGGACATTAAGTTGTACTTGATTTTCTACAAGTGATAGTGGTGTTTGACCTAATAATGTTAAATTTTCAAAATGGTTAAAAGAGAACAAGGTGATGAGATGACCTCGAACCCATAAGTGATGGGTAAACAAACTAATTTTTCCGGAAAAACCATTCTGATTATAACAAACTTAAGTGTTTTGAAATCATTATGGGAAAATAGTTTGTTGTAAGGGGGAGTGTTGATTGAATACGCCGAAACCCTCACGGCTGAACAAACATGATTACTTTCATCAGATTGAAAAACGGTTTTCAAACTGTAAAATATCAATGTGTTGTAAATCATGGGGGTATGTTAGATTTTCTGCAAATCAGTACACTTTTAGCAGAAAATGGATGGCGAGACAAAGCTATCAGTGTTGGTTGTCAAATTTTCTTTATATGATTTTGCATTTTAGGGGGAGTAATATTGTTAGAAAATACAAAAACATTTGAAAATTTGAAAAAGCCAAAAACATGATAAAATTCAAAAATTTTGAGTTTTGCGTAAAAAAAAAAAGAAATGATAGTACATCAGTAGACAGTTACAGTATGCTAAAGAAATGGAAAGTTTAAATGTGTTAAACGATCTCACCGTGGATGTGTCGGTAGATTTTTATACATTTAGTAAACTTTTTCAGGATATAAACCTAAATTCAAACTTACTTATTTCGTGGGGAACACTACTTGGATATATAGGTAACCCCTGAAATCTCGTTTGAAAGGTCTCTTAATCTGATATACTAGGTCTTTATACTCAATGATGTCTGGGGTATTATTCCGGGACTTCTGTTGAATGGAAGTTCTGACCTAGTCCTTGAATAATACTTTCTGCAATGCTTGAAACATAGCATTAAACCCTCAGCATGCTGATGAAACAATAAAATTGATAGTCGCTGCTGTTGTAAGCAAAAAGATCCTCTAAAGGGGACATACCTTAAAGTCGAAGCTGATATCTCTCTGCGTATACGGAAGTATCGACCTGAGATCCCTCGGCCCTCGCATACCTAATTTATATACAGATATCATTGTAGTATACTCACCTGTAAGACTGATTATTGGGATTCTGGATACGGGAGTATATTCAAGAAGTGGGACACATGAATAGGTTTAAGTTCTTAAGACATCTAATTCGTATCCTGAATCAGTTGAACTTTGTGTGAAAATTTAAGTGGATCAGTATATCGACAATCTAAGTGAATTGTTTAATACTTACTGTGTTTTTAAGCTCAACGGTACTTGTGACTTGTCAAAAACTGATATGATCCTCTAACGCATACTCAAACAAAAATATATTGTCTGTAAATATGTTTGTACATATTTCTTTACTGCTTTATATTTTCAGAAAATACAAAAAGATTTTGATTTCTGTTTTATTTTCGACAACTGATGTATGAGATGCTGAGTTTCAAAATCTAAGTAAGCTGATTGTGTTTCTGAAAATAAAACAAGTTCATTAATTTGAAACTTGAATTAAATATAAAAAAAAACAAAAACAGTTTGTAATATCTCCAAGGTCATTAGTTTGGACTTGGATGATTAACTGTGAGGGATTTGGATGCTTATACTGTTATAGAGCTAGTTTCCGATTCGATTCGATGAAACTGCCAAATTCATGGAAATGGTTTGTTTTAGAAAGTTGAGTGAGCCAGGTTACAATTCCTGGATAGCTAAAATTTAAAATGTTGTTACTCATAAATGTTTGAGTAATTGCAGATGTTGTACCAGACTACGATCCCGGAAGCTGAGTCTAAGGGGGAGTCTGAAGACGAGCTCAAAGCAAGGGGGAGCTTGTATACGGAAAGCAAGGTGTCGATCCCAAAGCACGGAAGCTTGACGAAAGGGGGAGCCTGATGAAGAAAAGAGGAAGAAACTGAAGCTGAAGACAGATCCACTGGGATTCTGTTCGAGAAGATTCAAAGAGAGAGAGAGAAAAAGAAGACGCTACGAGTTTGACTCAATGATTGAGATTGACTACGGCAATATCCAAGGGGGAGTCTGTTAGTGCATTTATGTCTATAGCCTTCGTCAATCCGAGCCGTAGCAAGAAACAGAAGAAAACGAGTCTTTATAGTGTTATATCTAGTCAAAAAGGCAAGGTGGCATAATTGTAATTAATGAGAAATCTCATTAATAGTCAAGGCCTATAAATAGGAGCTTTATGTTTAGTTTAAAAGACTTTTGCCATTTTAGAGATTTGAAGAGCTCTAGTTCTAGAGAGAGAAACTAGAGAGAGAAAGTCTCTAAGTGATTCAAGTGATTGTACGATTTCAGATCTTATATAGAATCACGTTTATATTACGTCATGTGTGTTTAGGTCGCGTTCGTGTACGGATTCCGCACGTTTCACGTTCGTTTCGCAATCGTTTCGGAGTCAAAACCGGTCCTACATACTTTATTATATAGTACTAGCGGTAAGACTCGTGTGCAAACACGGGTGGGTTTTAGAAAACCATGCATAACACATTATTAAAATGTAAGAAGTTTTAATTAATATACAGATAGACACATCTAAGACTAACATGGCTAAATTTATTATTCTAATATCAACTGTTAGAATTACATTATTGAAAACATAATCCTAAATTTTAACATTTTGTATGCATTCAATCTAGTATCATGTGCAAATGCCACGGTCCACAAGGCTACCGTACAAAACCTAGAACTTGCCTATCAACCATGTTTTTTAATATTATTCTGCTTTTAAATTTCTAATGTGTAATTACTTTTCTGTTCAATGTAGTAAACCACCTATCCAGCAGCAGCAACCTATTTGGTTACAACTTACAAGTTTCATTATATCAATCAAATATATATAATGTGAATTCTCTACCAAATCATGCATCATCAATACATCAAATCCACTATAAACACTGTTAGTCAATATAGTCAAAACAGAACTAACTTCTAAGTTCTAACCATAACGTCCAAGTTTCAGAAACCATTTGTCTACTAAATGGACCGGGCTGGAGAAGCGTCAGTGCTTCTAACGGGCCGAGCTAGAGAAGCATCGGATGATCCCTTTTTCTCAGCAGTGAGAACCGAAGATAAAGTGGCCACTGCAGCTGCTCTCTGTGAACCTCGACGAGGTACTTTCGGAGAAGCGGAAGATTTAGTGGTCGGTGATAAAGCTGAAGAAGTTCATGTATACATGATGCTGGAAACTTTCTTTTACTTTTATCTAATTGGGTTTCTTTCCGTCTTTCTCTACGAGTTTTAGCTCCTGAATCGTCTCTCTCTACGAGTTTTAGCTCCTGAATCGTCACTTACAGCTTGCAAAATAAAAGCATATAATCGTAACAACGATCGAGGGAAGAAATGGTCAGCCAAAATAGGTAACTTTGAATCTTTGATCACACAAATTATTTCTTTTAGACTGCTGTATTATACGCACCTGTTTAGAAACCAGAGAGGCAGTGGCCAATAAAACTTATTGTTTTGAAGCCTATGAATACTTAACCATATCCCCAACCAACTGAAGCAACTCCTTGCTCTTTTCTGCTGTCACTGGAAGCTCGAATGTCACCTACATTCACAAACTTCATTCGAATCATCGATTTTGACACAAAAGGTGTTGATTTTGTGGTTTTCAATGGCGAATAGTAACATCATTAAAACAGTGTTTTGAAACCACTGTTTAACCTAACAGTGGTTTTAAAAGTGGTTTGAAAACACTGTTTTAACCCAACAGTGGTTTCAAACATTGTTTAATAACAGTGGTTTCAAAACAATGTTTTAACCCAAAACAGTGGTTTCAAACACTGTTTTAACCCAAAAGTGGTTTCAAACATTGTTTTAATCCAAAAGTGGTTTCAAACCACTGTTTAACCTAACAGTGGTTTTAAGAGTGGTTTGAAAACACTGTTGCTTTCTTCAACTCTTATTTTGTGAAAATGGTCACTTGGTTGGCAGTATCTTTGCTTCTGTAAATAACATTATGTTCCTAAGACTCACACTTGATATCTAAATTAAAACACGAAATTAACAGTTGTCGTAATAACAATATCTTGCATATACATCATGTGATGCAAAACCAATGTAGTGTAGAGAGTACCTTGACATCCACTCTTGATGTATGGATTTCCCTTGAATCCCGGTGAGCAATTGCAGTGATATCCAAGAAAATTATCTTCTCGAGATCCAAACAAAACACTATGCACTGAACGAACAATGATTTTTCTCCTATGCTTAACTCCCCAGAACACAAAACTTATTGTCAAAGCTACACCTGCAACACCTTCACTAATGCCTGGTAAAATGACATTGGATATGTGTCTTATTATTTATATATGTAGCAGCATCTCTAGAAATACTCAAAATCAAAAAGCATAAGTTTATGAGTATCAAGAATCTACATTGGGTTATTGTTACATAAACATTAATTATATTAAAATTACACTTCCTAAATAAATGAATTTATCTACGAATATATGCTATCAAGTTTCAAATGTTTGTGTGTATGTGCATGGTGTAGGTGATAATAAACTAAATTAAATATATGCACCAGATATCCTTTATGACCTTTTAAGCATGCTCATCCGGTAACTGTAGTAAACATAAATGAAGTTAAAGTTGGAAGTTATCCAAAAGGATGATAGTAAGCGTTATAAACAGAAGAAAAGTTAGTGCTACCTTTCAAAAATTTGTTAAGATTAGGTGAATCTTCATTCATTTTGATTTGTTTTATTGACTCGCATAGCCAATCTTGAGTGCAAACTAAAGCTTTAGCCATCGAAGGCGACTAAACTGGAATGACCAACCGAAGTCATGTGTTTCTTTAACCAGCTGAATCAAATGATATAAAAAATAAAAATTTAAACTTTTTATTGATACTGAAGAGTTACATAATTCTAAATAGTTAGATAATTCTAACTGTCAATCAATTGGGAATTTCATAAATAAAGAAAACTGGTAATGGTAATTACCTACGGTCTTCCAGGATTCTGTTCCCACCCAAAAGGAACACTTCCTGTGTTCATCAACAGGTCTACTGTCGAATCAAGTCATAGCTTTTACCTAATTTCATAAAGTCAATCAAGACACAATCAAAAACTAATTTGTAATATATAATCTTTCTAATATAATATTTTTAAGAGCCATAGCTTTTACACAAATGAACTAACCTGACTGTTGTTTTTCAAGAGTTTTCTTGATCTTGTTGTGGCATCTGAATATGTGAAAGAAAGTCGCCTTCGGCATAATAACTTGCAAATTATCTCGTTCTGACTGCATAACAACTTGCAAATTATTAAACAAATAGGATGTAAAACCTTTTAAGGACGGATTGACCAGCATGTTCACTGAACATTATCTTTCGACATCATCAGCAACAATCAATGGCTCGTTTCGATATAAACCCTTTCATTTCGATCCAAAATGCATTGAAGTCGATCACTGACGCATAAAAACTTAACCGGGTCAGTCTTGGGCTTAATTCAGTCATAATACACATCGAAAAGCAAAGGGTTTAAGTACAGCAGCACATCCAACTGCTAGTGTGGGAGCAACTTTCCATGTAGCCATCAGCAAAGGGTAATTCCTATAGATTAAAATAGAATCAGATGATGGTGACAAACTTAAAACACAACACTAAAAGTCAAAAACGATGATCAATCATAATATGGTCGAGAGAAGGTATATCATGGGGAAATTAGCCCAACTACACCAATTGGTTCCCTAATAAGATGACATTTGAATGTGTCCATTGGAAGAGTAACAGATGCATTTTGCATTTTATCCAATGCTTCAGCAAGATCTGCATTGTACTCAAAACATCTTGCTACATCATCCTAAATGATAAAAAAAACATACATATTAGATAGTTAATTCATAAAAAAAAAACTTAGGTTTTTTTAATTTGTTTGTGACAAAAATACCATATCCCATGCTGCTTCTTCAAGCGGTTTTCCACAATCGATGGCTTCAAGTTTTGCCAGTTCAGATTTTTTCTCCACTATCTACACATTATATTTTTGAAAAATTAAGCTAATATTTGAATTTTGAAGAACATTAATTTTGATAATTCTGTGTGGTGGATCAACTGTTTTTACCCCATTCGACAAACAGTTCAGCTTCATTGATTCCATATCCACTTGTCCATGTTACAGTCATCTGAAAATCATGTCAAAATTGACCATAGTTACATGTATAAGTGTGTATGTATATACTAACAAAAAAATTAAAAACGATGAAAAATGTGAAACTCACTTCGTCCCACATCTTTCCTTGAGCTAAATGAGGGTAAACTGGTTCATTTGGGTTCTCAAAAGCAACTGTATTTGAAACTACCACCAGAGTTGGACTGTCAACGTATAATCAGAATATTGTAAATGCAAATTTACACTATAAAATGTAAACAATAAAAAAATAAGCACAAATCTAGAAGTTACAGTTGATAATCCTCCTGTGAATAATGCAAAGGCGAAGTCGGATCTTTGGTTGATTAACTGAAGCTTTAATGATGCTTCTCCTGTAACCTTGTAATTAGGATTCGTGTAATTTGCATATTGATACTGCAAAATAAGTTGTATAATTAGCCAAGAACTGTAAAAACTATTTTTTTTACTAAAAAGGGATATTTGGACAAACCTTAATAGGCGCGGAGCACAAATTAGGGTAGATTGTACAGAGCATTTGAATCCATGAAAGAAATTAGGGCAGATTGTACAGAGCTAAGAACGTCGTCTCTGGATCCATAACCACCGGTTCCTTGTTTGATGCTGTTGAAAGTCTTGATTATGAGTGTCACGGCCCTTGGCCTCGGTTTGACCCGGTCCAGAGCCGCGAGGCAGGAAATCCCGTGGTATTTAATTTAGCGACAGCGGAAGACTTTTTAACAGGATCAATTTTTAATAAAACTGCTCGTTTATATATATAATATAGGGATAATTCTCATAATTTACAAACATTTGATTTCACTAGGAAATCCTTTATTTCTTTAAAACATGTTTCTTTATTTATTTACATTGAGCCACTTTCTAAGCTTGTAGTGCTACTCGGCACTTTTCCTTTGCTCACAACAGATCACCTGAAACATGTTTGAAAAAGGTTTTGTCAGCGGGAAATACTGAGTGAATCATTCGGTTTTAGTAAAACATCCTGTTTATTATAGTGTACAGTATTAAGAGCGATTACAATTGCCTCATCTTTTAAATTAACTGATCCAGTTGTCACTTTACCGGACTGTGACTGTGGACATATCACTTGTAGGGTCCGTTCACCCCAAGTGATAAATAATTAGTAGCTATGTGCACATCCCCCCACATACTGGCAGTAATTTCAGATAACAACGACTTAATCCCTGTAACTATAATTTTGATAAAAACATGCTTTCGAAAAGTATTTTGATAAAAAAAAAGAATGACTCACATTGTAGATTTAACGAGCAGAATATAAGCCTACTGATTATCCTTGATTAACCTAATTTAATTAACAATGCACACACAATCAGTTTAGTAACTAATACAACAGTTACGACAATTCACGAGATTAAACCTTCACATCGATTGTTTAGTGCAATACTTAACAATTCAGTGGATTCACAACGAATGACAGAGTATAGTCCGAATTCGAGCAGTACTCAAACATTCAAGTCGAAATCACATTGAATCAAATAAAGTATAATCTCAATTAGAGAGGCACTTAAACAATCGTTGGATAGTTATAATCGATCGGACGTTGAATCGTAATAGCGATCGAGTTATTACCCTGATTGTGGCGTCGATTAGTGCACTGTGTGTGTTAATTGTAGTATACAGAACGTAAATTCGATTTCTGGAACGAATTCCTTCGTCGATCTTAAGCCAAATTTCAAGTACCAATGTCTGCTATTTATAGCCAAATTTTGAGATGCCCTGCGCATCGTAGCCAATTATCCCCTACGCATCGTATGGGGTTTTTGAATGGCTGCGCATCGTAGGCAATAAAGCCCTACGATGCGTATGGGTTGAAATTTAGGGTTATAGACTAGCCACGTCTGGGACTAGCTATGCTGAATCAACACATTCGAATTTTATGAATTTTACAACGATTTTTAAAGGATAATTATCAACTAGGGTTTACCCCCTTTGAGTTTTAGGGGCCCTAATCCTGATTCTGAAAATTATGAAAATTTCAGGGTTTGTTCAGAATCACTTGGGTTTCTCAATTAGGGTTTTCTTTTGACCAAATTAAAATAATAACTAGGACTTTTGATGAGAGTTGTTACATTCTTCCCACCTTATAAAAATCTCGTCCTCGAGATTTACTAAAATAAATGAGGATACTTTTTCTTTATTTCTGATTCCAGCTCCCAAGTGTATTCAGCTCCTCTTTTTGAATCCCATCTAACTTTGACTAAAACTAGTCTTTTATGTTTGAGAAACTTGATCTTTCGATCCTCAATTTGAAGAGGTTTCTCTACAAATTTCAGCTTTTCGTTTACCTTTATTTCTTGAAGAGGTACTACCAAAGATTCATCTGATAAACATTTCTTGAGATTGGATACATGAAATACATCATGTACTCCAGCTAATTCTTCTGGTAGTTGTAAACGATAAGCAACTAATCCTATACGTTGAATCACTGAAAATGGTCCTACGTATCTTGGACTTAGTTTTCCTTTCTTACCAAATCGAACAACTCCTTTCCAAGGAGAAACTTTCAAGAGTACTTTATCTCCTACTTGGAATTCTATTGGTTTGCGTCGATTATCTGCATAACTCTTCTGGCGATCTCGAGCAGTCTTCAACCTTTCCTTGATTTGAGTAATCTTGTCGGTCGTCTCTTGTACTATTTCAGGTCCTGACAATTGACTTTCTCCTATTTCTGCCCAACATACTGGAGTTCTACACTTTCTTCCATAAAGTGCCTCAAATGGAGCAGTTTCAATACTTGAATGATAACTATTGTTATAGGAGAATTCAATTAATGATAAATGATCATCCCAACATCCACCAAAATCAATTACACATGCTCGGAGCATGTCTTCCAGTGTTTGTATTGTCCTTTCACTTTGTCCGTCTGTTTGAGGATGATATGCAGTGCTTAAATTTAGTCGAGTTCCCATTGCTTGCTGGAAACTTTTCCAGAAATGAGAAGTGAAACGACTATCTCTATCTGAAACAATGGAGAGTGGGACTCCATGTAACGATACTACTTTGTCTACATACAACTTGGCTAACCTTTCCATACTAAAGGTTTCCTTCATTGGTAGAAAATGAGCTGATTTGGTTAATCGATCCACAATTACCCAAATCGCATCATTACCTTTTCTGGTCTTGGGTAACTTAGTAACAAAATCCATTGTTATAAGTTCCCATTTCCATACAGGCATTTCCAATTGTTGTAGTAATCCTGAGGGTTTCTGGTGTTCTGCCTTAACTTGTGAACAAGTAAGACACTTAGATACATATTTTGCTATATCTTTCTTCATTCCTATCCACCAGAAATTCTTTCTTAAATCTTGGTACATTTTATTGTTCCCAGGGTGCATAGTATACCTAGATTTATGAGCTTCTTCTAAAATCTTATTTCTTAACTCTCCTTGTTTAGGTACCCAAATTCTTTTCTTATGGAATCTCCAAATTCCATCATTTCCTTGCTCTAGTTCTTTTATATAACCTTTCATTCTTTCAGCATCGTCCTTAATTGCTGTTTCTTGAATGTTCTTTAATTGTTCTATTAAATCTACTTGTAGATTTAATCTAAGAGCACGGACTCGCTTTTGTTTTTCATGATACTTACGACTTAAGGCATCTGCAACTACGTTTGCCTTCCCTTCGTGATATTGAATATCACAGTCGTAATCGCTTAGAATTTTCATCCATCTTCTTTGCCTCATATTTAATTCTTTCTGTCCAAATATATACCTCAAACTTTTATGATCTGTATAGACAGTAAACTTACTTCCGTACAGATAATGTCTCCAAATTTTCAAGGCAAAAATTATGGCTCCTAATTCTAAGTCATGAGTTGTATAATTTTCCTCATGCTTTTTCAACTGCCGGGAAGCATACGCAATTACCTTCTTGCGTTGCATTAATACACATCCGTATCCTAATTTTGAAGCATCACAATATACTTCAAAATCTTCTGTTCCTTCGGGCAATGCTAAAATTGGAGCTTTTGTCAACCGTTGCTTTAAAATCTTAAAAGCTTCTTCTTGCCTATATCCCCATTCAAACTTAGTGGCTTTACAGGTTAACTTAGTCAAAGGTACAGCTATCTTAGAGAAATCCTTAATAAATCTTCTGTAATATCCAGCTAAGCCTAGAAAACTTCTAATTTCCATAGCTGTTTGTGGGACCTTCCATTTGGTAATTGCTTCTATTTTAGCAGGATCTACATGGATTCCTTCATGATTCACCATATGACCTAAAAATTGCACTTCCTTTAACCAAAATTCACACTTTGAGAATTTTGCATAAAGCTTTTCCTTTCTTAACAAGGTTAAGAGTGCATGCAAATGTTTGCAATGTTCTTCTTGACTTTTGGAATAAATTAAGATATCGTCGATGAATACGATAACAAATTTATCCAAATATGGTTTACAGATCCGATTCATCATGTCCATAAATGCTGCTGGGGCATTTGTTAATCCAAAGGGCATGACTGTAAATTCATAATGGCCATACCTAGTTCTGAAAGCAGTTTTAGGTATGTCTTCTTCTTCTACTTTTAACTGGTGATATCCGGATCTTAAATCTATCTTAGAAAAATACCTAGCACCTTGAAGTTGATCAAAAAGATCATCAATCCTAGGTAATGGGTATCGATTCTTAATTGTAACTTTATTTAGTTCCCTATAATCGATACACATTCTCATAGATCCATCTTTCTTTTTCACAAACAACACTGGTGCTCCCCAAGGGGATGAACTAGGTTGTATAAATCCTTTGCTTAATAATTCATCTAACTGCTTTTTCAATTATAGCATTTCGGTAGGTGCTAATCTATAAGGTGTCTTAGCTATTGGTGTAGTACCTGGAATTAGATGAATTCTGAACTCTACTTCCCTATCTGGTGGTAACCCAGGTAATTCTTCTGGAAAGATGTCTGGGTATTCTGAAACTATAGGGATGTTCGAAAGTTCCTTACTTTTAGCGTTAATGATTACTGAAATCATATACACCATTCCTTGCTTTCGTTCATAACTAGCAACTTTCATTACCGATATGAACTTTAGAGGCTTTCGTGGTTTATCTCCGGTAATTAAAATTACCTCTCCTGTGGGAGTACGTATTTCTACAGAATTCTTGTCACAAAGGATTCGAGCATGGTTGGCTATTAACCAATCCATTCCTAATACGACATCGAATCCGGCTAAATTCATAGGTAACAGGTTTGCAGAAAACTTATGACCTAACAGTTCTATCTTACCTTTTTGCAAAACCTTGTCTATGTTAACAGAATTTCCGTCTGCCGTTTCGACTGTAAAAATCTGCCTAAGGGTGGTTAAAGGTAAATTAAGAGCTTGGCAAAATGAAGTATTGATAAAACTTTGGTTTGCACCAGAGTCAAATAATACTTTTGCATAAACGTCGTGGACCAAGAACGTACCGGCTATGACATCAGGAATGAGTTCCGCTTCTTGAGTAGTTAGCTGAAATGCTCGGGCATTCTTCTTTGTTGTTCCATCAGCTGGTTTGCCTTTATTGTCTGCGGGTTTTGTCAATTTAGGACATTCGGTTCGAAAATGACCTATTTCACCACAATTGTAGCAGATTAGAGATTTCTTCCTGCAATTCTCCTCTTGATGTCCTGGAATTTTGCAAAAATTGCAATATTGCTTGCATTTTCCAAAATGCTTCTTTTTTGCAATTTCTACAATATGGAGGAACTGAGGATTGCCCGGTTCCTCTTTTCTTGAATCGATTATTATTATTACCCACACGAAATCCTTGGGTAATCTTTTGCGCCAATTCCTTCTTTCTGTCTTCTTCTCTTGTTCGCACCAGTTCATCAGTTAGGGTATTAGCTAATTCCACAGCATCGTCAATAGTGCGAGGTCTCGCAGCTTTAACAATATTGCGGATTTCACTAATTAATCCCCAGATGTATCGAGAAATGAGTACCGGTTCTGGCGAAGCCAGTGTAGGTACCACTCGTGCATATTCAAAGAATGTCGAAGTATAACTGCGGCACTCTACTCCTATCATACGATGATTTAGGAACTTATTTGCCATTTGTTCCTTCTCATATTCAGGACAATATTTCCTTTCTACAAGATTCTTGAATTCTTCCCAGTTCATGGCATAAGCCATTCTTCTTCCTTTAGCTTGTAGCACCGTATTCCACCACTCTAATGCTCCTTCTTTGAACAAATTTGATGCATACATGTAACACCCCGAAAACGGCTTTGGTAATCAAACCACGTTAATAGTAAAGACGGGTAAAATACCGTTAGTGGTAAAATTTACCCGGTAAATATTAGGATTTAAATAATTAATCCTAATAATAAATAAAAAAAAAGTGAATAAAAGCTTTTAAGAAATAGAAGCTTAGAAGGCCCGAGTTAACGGGACCTAAAATAAACTTAGTCATAAATATTCCTGAACCCGCTAAGTTAACTAGGAATATTAAACCTAGTTATTAAGTGGGAATATTATTGAAAATAATCAGGTTGTGATCTAATTAATAACTAACCAAACACGAGGGACCAAAGCCGGGTAACTTGAAATGGGAATTATAAACTTAAAAATAAAACACAAAAACACACACACAAGAGTGTGTGCGTGCGTGAGAATGGCCAGGAGAAGCTCTTAGAGAGCTCAAACCCTAATCAACACCATTTCATCAAATTGAAGGGGTAAATCAAGTCCAAATCAAAATCCGAGTATGAATTAGTGATCTCCATTGAAAAAGGAGTCACGAGGTATGTAAATTTCTTGGAAAATCTCTAGTTGAAATTCTGAGCAAACCTAGAGAATTCGAATCTAAGCTTGCATGTATGTTGTTTGGATGAAATTAGGGATGAAACTATGTCTAGTAGTAAACCCTAGCCATGTAATTGTTGAATTGATGTTCATTGTTGTGAATTCATAATCATACACTCATGTGTCAAGTGGGTTTTGATTATGTAGAAAAGATGATAATATAGTTGTGTTAGAAATCATCATAAGTGATAGTAGATGCAAGATACTTGAACAAATTGCAAGTTTGAGTATTTGATCATACATGATAATGGTTGAATCTTGATGTTAATCTTGGTAAAAATGACTAATTATGAACTAGTTAGCAAATGTGTAGAATCATGCCCATTAGGTGTTTGTTACAATGCCTAAATGAGAACTAAGTGTTGATAATGTGCCTAATTGAGTCTTGTGAACTTGATAGTGCAATCATATGTGTTAATTGGTGATTTGACTTTTAAATAGTCAAACCGACCATTAATAAGATCGAATGGTATTGTGATAGAAAATATGTAAGATGGAATAGTCATAATTAATGATGACTAATATAACCGTCTTACGAATTATGATGATAGTTTGACGCTTGACAAGCTAGGTGGAGGCTTGGAAAGGAAGCGGGTCAAACGAAGCAAGAATGGCGGAAAAGCATAATTCGGATGCAAGGTAAGTATAGCTTACACTAGTCTTAAATTGTGGAATGTTTTCTTGTCATATAAATTATGAATGAGATATCTAAACAATTGAAATATGATGTTCCGTCGTGTAGTCGAACGGAACAAGAAAATCAAAGATGATAGAAACCATAATAATGATTAAAAAAGAAGTAAATCGATAAATTGGTCATATTATGTCGAAAGAAATACACGGTTTATATTTAAAATTTCCGTACGGTGTTAAACGGGAAGATTCATGTAGAGGAGATGATAATAAATATCATTTCGCAAAGTTAAATGGTCATTTCGGCCAAACGGGTCAAAAGGTGTAGACAACACCTTTTGACTATATAGACTAATGATTCTTTTGTCGAGTCATATGCTTACAGGAATAGATATCCAATGGATATTCGCATCGTTCTTAATTAGCGAATATAAAGAAAGGTATTAAAATCGGGTCTATTTGTTGATCCGAGCCAGGTACGCTTATTTATGATGTATGTAAAAGTGCTAATTTGGTCGAATAATTGGTGATAGCCCTTCATTGTAAAAGAAGGACCAAAATCGACCAAAACGCCCTTGTAGGCTAAATTGAACAAACAACTCTTAAAGGTTGTTTGGGAAGGAGTCTTATGATTAAACAAAAGTTTAGAACGAGTACGGGTAGTGAAAGATGTAATTCTTGGGCCAAAAGACTCCATATGAGTCTTTGCCGTAAAATGATAGTTCAAGAAGTATAAATTCGGAACACATAGATATCTACTTTAAATCCAACACATATTTAGGTTGTGATGGAAGAGTACTAGATAAGAGATATAGGTTACAACGCTAGTTTAGAATGAAAGCGAAATTGAGCTTAAAAGTGCTTAAAATATCCTTAACGGGTCAAAATAAGCATACTAGTGAAAACGGGTTTAATTTGTGTAATAAACCTATGATTAGAACCTAATATGGTATATCACAATTATTTGATGAAGTGTATGAAATATAGGAATCAAATAAATACGTTTGTTTGATAAAATGCATAAGCGGGTCAAAGTTTGGTATAAAGGGTAATAAGCCGAAGACTTAGAAGTCTTGAATTTTATCAAGCCGGATGTCGGATTTTAACTCCATATGATGGAGAATCAAATTACAAACATGTAGGAAGAAACGGTAGGTCAAACGGATAAGCGGTTTGAAAGATACGAAAGATTTCGTGTCAAATTACGGCAAAATGGAAAGGTGGGATGCAGGTGCCACCGTAAATTACGGTGCCACCGTAATTTACGGTGGACCTGAAATGGTTTACGGTGAAACACTCCTGATATACGGTGGAAACAAATCAAAACAAGGACCACCGTAAATTACGGTGTCCACCGTAATTTACGGTGGACCTTGTACAAAAATGTATTTTTGATCAGTTTTGTTTTCCGGACTCGTTTAGATGCGTTTTAAATACCGTATGACTAAAGCATTTCATGTTTATGAAATGTAGGTACTTTCTGGGATGCCGGAAGACGATCAAGCTCAGCGAAGAACCGAACACGATAAAGATACACGCTTCCGCACATTGTAACGTTGTAGATTTTAATCAACGAATTCGATCACGTTTTGTAGAATAACCTATGATTTGTAAAAGTTTTAATAAACCCGTATTTTTATAGCGTGTGTAGTCTTAACTACACATCTAATTGTTGGTATTTACATATAAAATAACTAGGGTGTTACAAGTTGGTATCAGAGCACTGGTTTAAGAGATTCAAGTACGGTGGGGAGAACCACGCTTGGACTTAAACCTTACGCTCTTGATAAAGAATAGTGTTCGGTTCGAGGCTTGATCGCAAATCCGGTACGTACGTGTATGTTAACAGTTTAGCATGCTAAAGTGTTGTAACCAACACATAGGGCTATCGTGTGATACACGTTACCCCAATTAAAATGATTGATATAGTTGACGAAAATACGCGCGTTGACGCGTATAGTAGAAAAAGCCTTGTATTATAATACGGGCGATTATTGAAGTTGACGTTACTAACTTTTGTGAATGCTTTAATTGAAGGACACTCGCGTTTGAAGACGACGATAGTCAAATGAATTGTGGATATGATGATGGAACGGTCCGAAGTATGACAAGAGGAGCATGCTCACCGAGGACTAAATCGCGTAACGACCGCGAACAAGGTTAATGGCAAGGAACGCCCGTCGGGGCAAACATTACAAGGTGCACATTTTAAATAATCGCACAATTAGCAATATGCAACAAACACGTAGAGAATGATCGTTGCATGGGTAAATTAGAAACTTGGAAAGCCTGAACAGAAATACATATCCAGGATATAATTTCCAAGAAAACTGAATAGAGGCGTTACTTACATAGGGCGTGATGTGAAAACTATAAAAAGGTCGTGTACGTCATGTGTTAAATCGCTTACTCTGGCCAAGTAAGTAGTGGCATATGATACCACGAGTTTCTTATAGCGGACACATTTACATCCGATGTAGTAAGGGCGGAGTAAATGGGACTAATTAAAAAGTACCCAAATGAATCAGATAAGCAAAAATATTTGATAATAATGTAAACGCACAACCGAGTGACTAAAGCGTATTACATCAGGATAATGAGCCCGAGCGAAGGGACAAAGAAGCATGTAAAATGAATTAGACAAGTATTGGGAAGGAGTGTACTTACACTCGAACCCATAAAATGCAAACATGTAAAATGATTTAGACAAGTATTGGGAGGGAGTGTACTTACACTCGAACCCATAAAACGCAAGCAAGTAAAATGATTTAGACAAGTATTGGGAGGGAGTGTGCTTACACTCGAACCCAGAAAACGCAAACATGAAAAATGATTTAGACAAGCAATGGGAGGGAGTGTACTTGCACTCGAACCCGGAAAATGCAAATATGTCCCTTAACGGGTCATTTTTGTAAAACGTCGAACTTAAAGACAAAGTCAGAATATAAAAATGAAGCGAGGTCTTAATGCATACCGGGAGGATTGCAATAATAACGACTTTGGTAAAACACCCGGTTGATGGGTAAGAATTAAACACATGCGTAAACCGAGAAACGAGAACATGAATATAAAGTCAAAAGACTCGGATTATGAGTTATGACTAAAAGACCATAAAAATTTCGTAAACAGAAATTCTGATAATTATATTCAACTATTTTGAGATTGAACGGGTTGAATAAAGTATAATGCTTGAAGGCGTAAGTAAGCGCAAGCAGGATAACGGTAAGCTTGAGACAAATGAATTTCAAACGTAAAAAGAGTGTTTTGACACCAAACATATATTTTAATAATACACGAGTAAAAAGAGTGATCTACGGGATCAACATAACCTTTAGGGTTATAAACAAATGAGAGATATACGGACTAAAACGACCCACGGGTCATGATTAGAAAGAAGTTATAAGGACTTCGCCTTAAAGAGGTGAATGTCTAATCAAAAATAGCCCATAAGGCTAAGTGATAAAACCTACGGGTTAGATGGAATAAAGCGAGGAAATCAGTTAAGAATCCCCGCATAAAAAAAAAACTAAGACTGTAAAGGATTAAATTACGGACTGTCAATATCCCAGTATGGATGATTGACACAAGTTAAAGAAAAGATCCTAAAACTAAAACTTCGGTTTTAGTAAGAAATAATGTTTTTACAAACATAAATTCTGATAGGAATTTAAATAGTAAGTATGAAAGATACAAGTCCTGACAATGATAGGCGCAAGACAATATATTCGAAAAGTGAGATATTTTCGAAAATGAAAGGTTGATATAAATTAAACATGATGTAACACAATCACGGTCAAGAAATGTAATGTGAAGTAGAATCACATTATAACCAAGCAAGCGGTAAAAAGGAACTGGACAAATAAGTCTAGTTAGTGAAACCGGTTAAAGTCAGCAATTCAAGTTAAGAAATTTGGTTCGCTTGTAAACGGTAAATTCGGTATAACTAAACCGAATAAATAAATTTGAAAATAAAAGGAATTGTTGCTAGAGTGAAAGATTTCACTAGAGACCTTTAAACGGGTCAAAGTAATGGATGCATAAAGAATTCGATAGTATATGAAAGCGAGGAATATCGCTAAGTTAATTAAACTAGTGGAAATAACGAGATTACGTTATTTCAAGTCGCATTATGTCATTTAAGATACGTAGATGATTAATAACCAAAAGAATATTACCATACTTTTCTGGTAATACTAACAATCGGTTAAGATATGAGAAATGCTTAATTGATTATCGAGAGCAAATGCATGGAGCTGAACTCGATAAATTAAGTAAGAAAAGGTTTCGGGGACGAAACCTCTTTAAGGGGGGTAGACTTGTAACACCCCGAAAACGGCTTTGGTAATCAAACCACGTTAATAGTAAAGACGGGTAAAATACCGTTAGTGGTAAAATTTACCCGGTAAATATTAGGATTTAAATAATTAATCCTAATAATAAATAAAAAAAAAAGTGAATAAAAGCTTTTAAGAAATAGAAGCTTAGAAGGCCCGAGTTAACGGGACCTAAAATAAACTTAGTCATAAATATTCCTGAACCCGCTAAGTTAACTAGGAATATTAAACCTAGTTATTAAGTGGGAATATTATTGAAAATAATCAGGTTGTTATCTAATTAATAACTAACCAAACACGAGGGACCAAAGCCGGGTAACTTGAAATGGGAATTATAAACTTAAAAATAAAACACAAAAACACACACACAAGAGTGTGTGCGTGCGTGAGAATGGCCAGGAGAAGCTCTTAGAGAGCTCAAACCCTAATCAACACCATTTCATCAAATTGAAGGGGTAAATCAAGTCCAAATCAAAATCCGAGTATGAATTAGTGATCTCCATTGAAAAAGGAGTCACGAGGTATGTAAATTTCTTGGAAAATCTCTAGTTGAAATTCTGAGCAAACCTAGAGAATTCGAATCTAAGCTTGCATGTATGTTGTTTGGATGAAATTAGGGATGAAACTATGTCTAGTAGTAAACCCTAGCCATGTAATTGTTGAATTGATGTTCATTGTTGTGAATTCATAATCATACACTCATGTGTCAAGTGGGTTTTGATTATGTAGAAAAGATGATAATATAGTTGTGTTAGAAATCATCATAAGTGATAGTAGATGCAAGATACTTGAACAAATTGCAAGTTTGAGTATTTGATCATACATGATAATGGTTGAATCTTGATGTTAATCTTGGTAAAAATGACTAATTATGAACTAGTTAGCAAATGTGTAGAATCATGCCCATTAGGTGTTTGTTACAATGCCTAAATGAGAACTAAGTGTTGATAATGTGCCTAATTGAGTCTTGTGAACTTGATAGTGCAATCATATGTGTTAATTGGTGATTTGACTTTTAAATAGTCAAACCGACCATTAATAAGATCGAATGGTATTGTGATAGAAAATATGTAAGATGGAATAGTCATAATTAATGATGACTAATATAACCGTCTTACGAATTATGATGATAGTTTGACGCTTGACAAGCTAGGTGGAGGCTTGGAAAGGAAGCGGGTCAAACGAAGCAAGAATGGCGGAAAAGCATAATTCGGATGCAAGGTAAGTATAGCTTACACTAGTCTTAAATTGTGGAATGTTTTCTTGTCATATAAATTATGAATGAGATATCTAAACAATTGAAATATGATGTTCCGTCGTGTAGTCGAACGGAACAAGAAAATCAAAGATGATAGAAACCATAATAATGATTAAAAAAGAAGTAAATCGATAAATTGGTCATATTATGTCGAAAGAAATACACGGTTTATATTTAAAATTTCCGTACGGTGTTAAACGGGAAGATTCATGTAGAGGAGATGATAATAAATATCATTTCGCAAAGTTAAATGGTCATTTCGGCCAAACGGGTCAAAAGGTGTAGACAACACCTTTTGACTATATAGACTAATGATTCTTTTGTCGAGTCATATGCTTACAGGAATAGATATCCAATGGATATTCGCATCGTTCTTAATTAGCGAATATAAAGCAAGGTATTAAAATCGGGTCTATTTGTTGATCCGAGCCAGGTACGCTTATTTATGATGTATGTAAAAGTGCTAATTTGGTCGAATAATTGGTGATAGCCCTTCATTGTAAAAGAAGGACCAAAATCGACCAAAACGCCCTTGTAGGCTAAATTGAACAAACAACTCTTAAAGGTTGTTTGGGAAGGAGTCTTATGATTAAACAAAAGTTTAGAACGAGTACGGGTAGTGAAAGATGTAATTCTTGGGCCAAAAGACTCCATATGAGTCTTTGCCGTAAAATGATAGTTCAAGAAGTATAAATTCGGAACACATAGATATCTACTTTAAATCCAACACATATTTAGGTTGTGATGGAAGAGTACTAGATAAGAGATATAGGTTACAACGCTAGTTTAGAATGAAAGCGAAATTGAGCTTAAAAGTGCTTAAAATATCCTTAACGGGTCAAAATAAGCATACTAGTGAAAACGGGTTTAATTTGTGTAATAAACCTATGATTAGAACCTAATATGGTATATCACAATTATTTGATGAAGTGTATGAAATATAGGAATCAAATAAATACGTTTGTTTGATAAAATGCATAAGCGGGTCAAAGTTTGGTATAAAGGGTAATAAGCCGAAGACTTAGAAGTCTTGAATTTTATCAAGCCGGATGTCGGATTTTAACTCCATATGATGGAGAATCAAATTACAAACATGTAGGAAGAAACGGTAGGTCAAACGGATAAGCGGTTTGAAAGATACGAAAGATTTCGTGTCAAATTACGGCAAAATGGAAAGGTGGGATGCAGGTGCCACCGTAAATTACGGTGCCACCGTAATTTACGGTGGACCTGAAATGGTTTACGGTGAAACACTCCTGATATACGGTGGAAACAAATCAAAACAAGGACCACCGTAAATTACGGTGTCCACCGTAATTTACGGTGGACCTTGTACAAAAATGTATTTTTGATCAGTTTTGTTTTCCGGACTCGTTTAGATGCGTTTTAAATACCGTATGACTAAAGCATTTCATGTTTATGAAATGTAGGTACTTTCTGGGATGCCGGAAGACGATCAAGCTCAGCGAAGAACCGAACACGATAAAGATACACGCTTCCGCACATTGTAACGTTGTAGATTTTAATCAACGAATTCGATCACGTTTTGTAGAATAACCTATGATTTGTAAAAGTTTTAATAAACCCGTATTTTTATAGCGTGTGTAGTCTTAACTACACATCTAATTGTTGGTATTTACATATAAAATAACTAGGGTGTTACAATACATCACCTGATCTTCTTCTGAACACTTACTTATTGCAATTACTGCTTCGGTTTTCTCTAACCAACGCAGTATGGCAGTTGCTCCTTCATTACCTGCAAATTCAGCGGGTTTGCAAGCAAGAAATTCTTTGAAAGTGCAACCTGGTGTTGCGGCTTTCATTTTCTTAGGAGGTGGAGCCTGTCGTAGATTATTATTATCATGATTGCTGCCTCTATTTACACTATGACTAAAATTATCTTCCTGAGTACGTTTACTAGGAATGATTTGTTGCGGTTCTACTGGATTTTTAATAGCAGCAACGAATGCTGGAATAGCATTGGCTATCCCTTGTGCAACAATATTTTCTATATCCTGTCTAGTCATATACTGGTTTTCCTGATTTTGTTCAGATTGATTCCCTTCATTAACTGGTTCATTATTAGCATTTTCCATCTGCTAATTATTAAAAATATATTTATTAGTATCGAGTGATGAATAAAAATTTCACAGAAGCACATAAAATCTGGTAACACAGATATATATCAAAATTGTCGATGTTTCGACTTCTATTTTACTTTATATATATTAGATAGGCATCCATACACACCGTTTATCTTACACTGTTTTATTTCCCATTTTACAGAGTTATGTATTTAATTATTATTATTATTAATATACAGGCATTTTTCCTAACCCCACTCTTCTTTGGTCACAGGCAGTTTAGTAACGACGTTCCCTTTCGTCGTACTTCCAGGTAATCCTTTCTCCCATCTCCCTAATCCTATTTCCTGTATTTATCAGTTCTTCACCGTACTGACGGAGTTCGGCTAAGTTTTCGTAGCTCATTGGAGGATTGGGGATAGGATCTGGTTCCCACTGTGGAAGGAAAGAATAAGGACTGTTGACAATATTCTGGAATGGCCAGTCATTTGTCCACCATTCTTCCATTTGACCTAAAGGTATAGTGTGGACCAGTGGATCTGGAATAGCTGGTTCCAGATTAACAGGAAGTTGGGTTTCTAGGGTAGGATATAGATTATTATGGATAGGACTAAAGACATCACAATTTGCCAGTAGACGGTCGATTTCGTCTTGGAATGTGATTTCCTCAGTTTGTCTAGAACTCTCTCCCGTTTCTATTCCTTTTTGTTTGTAGTCTTCCCTGGTTTCTATTTCTGCTGGATTAGAGCTTTCTCCGATTTCGATTCCTTTCCCTTTATCTATAGGGTTTTCTATTTTAGGGAGTTTCCTAGTAGCTGGCTTTCTTCTGCGTACTTTTCTCCATCCTACATATCTTCTCTTCTTTTTAAGTTTTGCTTTTTCCAGTGGTGGAGCTTGGAATTCCACGGGTTCCTCTATGTCAGCAATATAACCAGTAAAGTCGTGGGAGACTTCAATTGGTACTGGGTAGAGGTTGAGATTCTGAAAAGCTTCCGATATCTCATTCATGCTGGACAGCATATATGCAAAATGCACAAAAATGCTAAGTTAAAACTTTGGAACAAAGTTTAACAAATAAACATTAAGTTTATTGCATATGGATTTGTACAAAAGACTACAGGAAAGTGAACACACTATAATTTATTTATTTACTGGGTATTTCTAGACCATATTTTAAAATTTAGAGATTTGCATTTTCTGCTACGGTAGCTAGCATATAAAGGTTTGCCCATTTTTCATCTAAGGTATCTTCCCACGGTGACTTATTGCCTAATTCCTGGATTTCTGGATTAAACCTCACTTTCTTGGCTTGGGTTTTCTTTATTTTCTCTTGTCCCTTTCTAAGAATCAAATTTCTTTTCTCTTGGGTGAGAGGGTTTTCATAATTTGCTTTACGGACAAAAATCCCATCATCTATATCTGCTGGGTGTTTGGAGGAAGAGGTTCCTTTTCTTGTGGGTGCAGTATCTAATTTGTGATAGATAGCAGAAATCTTTTGTTTACCCATACTGTAACTCAACAATTAATCAGTTAATAAAACATATTTTCACAGAATAGCAATTAAATTTCCTAATTATTTTAATAGGCTAAAATCAATAGTAAGCTTAAATCAGTGGCTCTGATACCACCTTTTCCTGTCACGGCCCTTGGCCTCGGTTTGACCCGGTCCAGAGCCGCGAGGCAGGAAATCCCGTGGTATTTAATTTAGCGACAGCGGAAGACTTTTTAACAGGATCAATTTTTAATAAAACTGCTCGTTTATATATATAATATAGGGATAATTCTCATAATTTACAAACATTTGATTTCACTAGGAAATCCTTTATTTCTTTAAAACATGTTTCTTTATTTATTTACATTGAGCCACTTTCTAAGCTTGTAGTGCTACTCGGCACTTTTCCTTTGCTCACAACAGATCACCTGAAACATGTTTGAAAAAGGTTTTGTCAGCGGGAAATACTGAGTGAATCATTCGGTTTTAGTAAAACATCCTGTTTATTATAGTGTACAGTATTAAGAGCGATTACAATTGCCTCATCTTTTAAATTAACTGATCCAGTTGTCACTTTACCGGACTGTGACTGTGGACATATCACTTGTAGGGTCCGTTCACCCCAAGTGATAAATAATTAGTAGCTATGTGCACATCCCCCCACATACTGGCAGTAATTTCAGATAACAACGACTTAATCCCTGTAACTATAATTTTGATAAAAACATGCTTTCGAAAAGTATTTTGATAAAAAAAAGAATGACTCACATTGTAGATTTAACGAGCAGAATATAAGCCTACTGATTATCCTTGATTAACCTAATTTAATTAACAATGCACACACAATCAGTTTAGTAACTAATACAACAGTTACGACAATTCACGAGATTAAACCTTCACATCGATTGTTTAGTGCAATACTTAACAATTCAGTGGATTCACAACGAATGACAGAGTATAGTCCGAATTCGAGCAGTACTCAAACATTCAAGTCGAAATCACATTGAATCAAATAAAGTATAATCTCAATTAGAGAGGCACTTAAACAATCGTTGGATAGTTATAATCGATCGGACGTTGAATCGTAATAGCGATCGAGTTATTACCCTGATTGTGGCGTCGATTAGTGCACTGTGTGTGTTAATTGTAGTATACAGAACGTAAATTCGATTTCTGGAACGAATTCCTTCGTCGATCTTAAGCCAAATTTCAAGTACCAATGTCTGCTATTTATAGCCAAATTTTGAGATGCCCTGCGCATCGTAGCCAATTATCCCCTACGCATCGTATGGGGTTTTTGAATGGCTGCGCATCGTAGGCAATAAAGCCCTACGATGCGTATGGGTTGAAATTTAGGGTTATAGACTAGCCACGTCTGGGACTAGCTATGCTGAATCAACACATTCGAATTTTATGAATTTTACAACGATTTTTAAAGGATAATTATCAACTAGGGTTTACCCCCTTTGAGTTTTAGGGGCCCTAATCCTGATTCTGAAAATTATGAAAATTTCAGGGTTTGTTCAGAATCACTTGGGTTTCTCAATTAGGGTTTTCTTTTGACCAAATTAAAATAATAACTAGGACTTTTGATGAGAGTTGTTACAATGAGCTTTTTTTATTGTGTGATTCATCATCATCTCCATGGCTCATTTGTTGTCGCCGGTTGCCATTAAGTTTCAAAAGGGATGGAATTCAGGAAGCAATAGATGCCGGATGTTGGCTACCAGTATGATACATGCCATTCAAAAGAACTTGAAAGCCGCTGAACAAACTGTAAACAGATTAACAGATTTACAAAACAGTGATACGTGAAGTGTAAAATAATCTAAGCCACTGAGCGAACTGTAAACAGTTTGACAGATTTGCAAAACAGAAAGCATTAATCAACTGATACGCGAAATGTCAAATAATCAAAGCCACTAAACGAACTGTTAACGGGTTCACAAATTTACAAAACCGAAAATATTAATCAATTGATACGGGAAGTGTCATATATCAAAGCCACTGAACAAACTATAAACATATTCAAAAATTTACAAAACATAATGTATTAATCAATTACTATGTGAAGTGTAATACCTAAGCTACTACGCAAACTATAAACAGATGGACAAAATAGAAAAGCGTTAATCAATTGATACGCGAAGTGTCAAATAACCTAAGCCACTGAACAAATGGTAAAGAAAAAAGAAATCTATAAGGATATATAGTCAAAATGTCTCACCAAACAAAGAACAATCTGTTTCACCATAACAAATGCAATTAGGAAAATAATTTCCTGAAAACACAATCTAAAATCGAATGATCTTATAATCATCCATAACAATGAATTGTAATTATAGAGAATTAATTTAAGAATTTGATGTGTTACCTTCAGAGAGTTGAAATAGCAAAACCCTAATTTAAGAATTACAGACTAGTCATGTCACATCCCCTAAGAAATTCATATCACCAATATATCATCTATAACACATTCAAAGAAAGACATCACTAAGCTAATACAAATTCACACCGGAGCTCATACCATTTGTTTTCTGGATGCAAGTAGTCAAGAAGTCCAAATTATCCGAAAAATTGAAAGCTCTTTCCCATTCAACTTCCCTACACAACATAAAAAGTTCAGAGTATCCAATCAGATTCATCCCAAAATACAAACAACAATATTCATCCACTTTATTCCAAATGAATACCTAGAGATTAACTTTGCACTTAACACTTTACAGTTCAAATTAAACCCTACTTTTACCTATAAATTCAAATGAGAGTATTTCTATTTGCAAAATCAATTTGAAATTGCAAACCTTACAACATTATTTTATCTCGAAAAGCTAACTAACTGCGCATATCTGGTGCAAATTAATAAATTCTTCTAGCATAATTAATAAGATTTTAAGCAAATGTACCGATCTTTAACGCAGAAAGAAGCTCGATTTCCGACATCACTATTAAGAATAGTAGAAGTAGTGTTAGAGAGACTGCTATAAACTCTCTGTGTAAAGAACGATAGAAACGCAGTATCGTTGATCTGACCGGCGAACTTGCCGGAAACGCCATTTTCCGACGAACTTGAACTGAACTGAGAGAGAGGTCTGGATTTGAGAGAGAGAAATGAGTTTCTTGTTTGATGCTATTTGATGCTGAACTGGAACTGAACTTGAAGACGGTAAATTTCAATCGTTAAATTTCAAAGCGCATAAGTAATTAACATGAAGAAATCACCTTGTTTTGAGCTGATCGACGCCTTTTGTTCCCCATTGTGGTTCTTACACGACCGAAGAAGAAGATGGCTAGAGTTTGAGCAGAAGTTAAGGCAAACCTACGTTTGTAACCCTTAAGCGATGGTTTAATTTATCTCAGTTTCGGCGTCTCCTGGATTCCTACAGATCCGACAAACGTCCTCTTCTCCTTCTGCTACTAATTGTGGAAGTAGGATACTCTCGTTTTGTTGTTTTTTATTTGATTTGTGTTTTTGAAACCCTAATTTTGAGTTTGTTGGGTTTGGATTTGGGTTTGAATTGATATTTGAGAGAGAGAAAAATTGAAGCTCTGATGACATTACATGCAAATCCCATATCCCTATAAGTTTTAAATTTCAAATTACCCTCCCATTTTAATGAAACATCAGTGGTTTGAATTTTGAATGAACATCAGTGGTTTCATAATTGAATGTGGGCCAGACCTTTGAAATTTGAAAGTGGGGCAGTGGTTTGATGGCAGATCTTTGAATTATGATGTCACCATCCTCCCTCTATGGCTGCCACCTCATCGTTGATGACATAAGAAAAGCTTTGTTGGACAGTCTCTCTAGCTGACACATCAGCTTTTCTTATTTCATTGGGATTTCTCCTTTTATAGAAAATGTAGATAGATTCTTAAAGTTACGTTTTTCTTTTTTATTGCAACTAAAGAAAATTCAATTCATTCATGACATCATCATCATCATCATCATGTGGTTCTATAATCAGGATATTACACAAATGAAACTACATAAAAGATAATCGGCTTAGCCTAGCACTATCATGACGTGTGATAAATGTGTTCATACAAATTTTCTACCAAACTGCATAAAATACTTTTATAATAATAATAATAATAATATATGTGATAATTTATTCCTCTCTTATTTCACTCTCTTTTAGACAGTGACGGATCTACAAAAATCTTTATAGGGGCAACTTTTCAAAGAAAAGGGGTAACGAAATCGAAAAAACGTCAAATTTTTTTTTTCAAAATTCACACTACTGTCGGAACATCAAGGGGCAACGTGGGTTACCCCTTGTTAAGAGGTAGATCCGCCCCTGATTTCAGATTTTATTATTCAAATTTAATATTTTATCTAAAAAAGTCAATAATATCTTATCACAAAAACCGTTTTATAATATTTTAATCTTCATTATTAAGTATATTTATTTTATTCAACTTGTGTAATAAACGGGATTCTAACCTACTATAATATGAATTGAACTCATAAACAAAGATGACGAGTGTTTTAGTGGATGAAGTATGCTTTTCTAAGCAAGTGGTCGCCGGTTCGATTCCTTCCTTGCTCTTTTTCTGTACAAAAGATGTATTATGAGTATCTGAGGCTTCAGAAATTAAAATAAGTTGCTCAGTTAAACCGTTGTAAACAAATATGCCAAAATATCCTCTTTTCAGGTTTTTACAATAAACCCGTTCTAGATCTCAATTAAGTAGATCTAACGAAAAACACAAGTTTGATTTTGTGTATCAATACTAGAAATCAAACTGTTTGTAAAATAAAATGGTAGGTAATAGATAGTTACTGTAGGGTTACAAAATGAAGCCAAAAAGATGATTCATTAGAAGAACCACCTATTTACTTGTTAAAAATCAATCTGGTTACAATAACAATTTCACGTTATGCACACCACCGAGAGATTTATATATCGAGAGATAACCATAGGAGAAGGGTGAAAACCTATGAACACTGTAATGATAGTGTTGATCATTGTTTTTTTTGTGTGATTCCAATTCATCTTTGTTTCATATATGATGGTTGGGATCTAAGTAGCACTGGAACGGGTACGGGACCGGGGTACGGGGACGATACGGGAACGAGGAACGGCAAAACTCAAAATTTCCAAGATACGGGTACGGCAATAAAAAATATAAAAAAATAAAAATATATTAAAATAATTCCAAAATAGATATATATTGTAAACTCCAAAAATACTAAAGGTAAATAATTATCAATAATCAAATCATTTTCAAATTCCGGTTCATCTAGTGAGAGATCGATAAAGAATTAGAGATGATGAGACTTGAGAGTTTAGAGATTAGAGAAGCCGAATATGATATGTCTATTTATTTAATGGCTGGTTATGGAATTTGAAAGGGTTAAAACCCTAAAAATAAATGGAAACGGGCTGAATACTTCTACCAGATACGTCCCTGACATTGGAAACGTTTAGGAAACGTCCCCGCAAAGCTGGAAACGTTTAGGAAACGTCCCCGACGAGTACCCATGGAGTTTCCGTCCCCAATAAGTACCCGAGACGGGTACTGCCACATAAATGGCGTCCCCGTGCTACATAGGTTGGGATAGTTCAAAGAATTTGACTTTTAGTGATTAATTTCTTTATTTGAATACAAATACTTTTCTCTGACTTTCCGACCCAACCCAGCCCGAAATTCTAACATTTGGTAATGAGAAATTTAACTACTAAAAAAGGCGAACTCATAAGAAAAAAAATCTAAGATCCGCCACTCTCTCCCCATCCATTTAAAAAATCAAGGGTTGAGATTGGTCCTGTTACACTTTTTACGTTCTCAGAAAAAGACTGAAAGTCTGCAATACACGTAACACGTGGCACTTTCTTGGGGTTACACGTAACACATCTGCAAAAAGTGTAAAGGAGGTTTATTTAGGTTTCATAGTTTTCTTAACTAACATGAGATTTCTTCCTATAATTGACATATATAGAGAGAGAGAGAGAGAAAGGGGGGGAGAGAGAAAGGGGGAGGGGTGGGTGTTGAGGGAGAGAGTATAAGTTAAGTTTAAAGAAATTATTAAATTAAGAGTTAATAGCCAAAATGGTCCCTGAGGTTTGCTCACTTTTGCCACTTTAGTCCAAAACCCAAATTTGTTACATCTGGGTCCCCGAGGTTTGCATTTTGTTGCCATTTTAGTCCAAAAATGAAATTTGATCAGATTTCTCAAAAAAACCTCAAGTTTTGTCCTTTTGCACAGGGGTAAAATGGTCATTTTGCTTTTCATTTAATATTCACAAATTAATATATATATATATATATAATATACACACATCATCAGATGAGAACCGACTGTTGGTTGCAGTTCATCTTCATCATGTTCTTCAACACCCTCTCTCCCTTCTCTGAAATACCTCCACACCACCACCGCATTATCCCCACCACCACCATCCCACTGCCGCCAACACCACCACCACCGTGATGAGAACCGACTGTTGTTGCTGATTTGGGTTAGGGTTCCGCTGTTGGTTGCTGAATCGTGTTGTTGCAGGTTTGGGGTTAGGGTTCCGGTGGCGATGGTTGGTAATTAGGGTTGTTGCAGGTTTGAAGGTGGTTGTGGTGGTGTGTTGTTGGAGGTGGTGGGTGAAGGAGGGAGACAGAGGAGACGGAAGAGATAGGGAGAACCGGCGGAGTCGGTGCCGTCGTCGACAGCGACGGTGGTTCCGATGACTCTCTCTCGGGTCACCGCAGTCGTGGTCCAATAAATCCTCCGGTAAAACCACCAACTCCCTCTCTTTTCGTTTCAGATCTTCAAAGATCCACCAAAAATTCTGCTTCTTTCTTTTTGTTATTTTAGGAGTGACGGTGGTGACGGACCTCCGCCGTGAGCGACGGCCGGAGACACCACGATTTGCAGGTGGTTGGTGATTAGGGTTGTTGCAGGTTTGAAGGTGGTTGTGGTGGTGTGTTGTTGGAGGTGGTGGGTGAAGGAAGGAGACAGATAGATGGTTGATGGTGGTGGATTAATGGTGGTGGTGATGAAATTGGGTGCAGGTCTGATCAACCTGGGTTTCTTGTTGCAGGTTTGAAGGTGGTTGTAACAAACAGGAGGATCACAACTTGAACCCAGTCCTTTTATTCACCACGAGGCTGTGATGATTTCACATGATGCAGTTCAAAATTGGGTCAACATTTGAGATTTTCCGCAGCTTGGCGTGGCAGAATCGGAGGAGGGCAAGTGCGCTTGCAACCTCTGTTTGCAGCCATGGCGGTTATTCCTCCTTGTTCCCAATGTGAAACAGATCTGAGCCTCGTTTCTTTTTACAAATCGGTTTCTTTTTACCTCGTTGGAGCCTCCTTGTTCCCAATGTGAAACCTCTGTTGGAGCCTCGTTTCTTTTTAACTCGGTTTGCAGGTGGTTGGTGATTAGGGTTGTTGCAGGTTTGAAGGTGGTTGTGGTGGCGGTGGTGGCGGCAGAAAGGAGTAGAGGGAGAGAGAGAGAGAGAGAGAGAGAGAGGTGGTGGTGGTGCTTGTGAAGAGAGAGAGAGATGTGTGTGTTTATATTATTTTTAATTAATAATTAGTTATAATAAAATGAAAATGACCATTTTACCCCTGTGCAAAAGGACAAAACTTGAGGTTTTTTTTGAGAAATCTGACCAGATTTCATTTTTGGACTAAAATGGCAACAAAATGCAAACCTCAGGGACCCAGATGTAAAAAATTTGGGTTTTGGACTAAAGTGGCAAAAGTGAGCAAACCTCAGGGACCATTTTGGCTATTAACTCTTAAATTAATCAACGAAATAGACACATAGTAAGTAGCTTTCATTACTTTTATATAAGTGCCTTACTACTATTGGTGATATAAAAATGATTTGAATATATTTTTATGGGTTAAGTTTACAAAGTGCTTTATTATACAAAACATATGAAAGACATGAAAAAAGCCAAAAAAATGAGGTGAAATTTTCGTAATTATTTGCTCGTATGGTAATTATCAAAATTACTCTAAAATGATCTTTGTAGAATAATTTTGATCTTGTAGGGTAATTATCAAAATTACTCTACAAGTGTATCAAAATTACTCTATATCAAGTGTATCAAAATAGTTCTGCAAGTTTAACAAACAACATACAATTCAAAATTACTCTACAAAATCATTTGTAGAGTAATTATGATACTCTACAAAATTACCTTAAGATCAAAATTACCATACAAGATCATTTGTAGAATAATTATGATACTCTACAAGATCAAAATAACCCTACAAGAACATTTTACAAAATTACTCTACAAAATCAAAATTACTCTACAAGATCATTTGTAGAGTAATTTTGATAATTACTCTGCGAGTAAATAATTACGAAAATACCATCGTGTTTTTTTGCATTTTCACCATATTCGTATGTTTTGTATAATAAGGGTTTTTGTATTTGATCTTTTATCATATTTTTATATATAATTTATGTTTTTTTATCATGAATTATCTTGAGATATTAGGCAGTTCATTTTATACACGTGTCAAAAGAATATTTTTAAGCGATGTCGTTTTATATGATAACACGTGTCACAAGGTGTGTATTAATAGTCATTTTTAACTGGATCTTTTAGATTTTTTATCAATGTTTTTTTACTCTTAAATACCTTATAATTAATCTATGCTTACATGAATTCGAACCTAATTGTCTTTTTTAAAAGTCATAAGCTCTATAATGATTTTTGGCAATGAAGGTGTATGTGAGGGGAAAATGACTTTTCAAAAAAGTTACTCCATACTGACTTTTCAAAAAAAGTTACTCTATACTGACTTTTCTAAAAAAATACTTTATACTGACTTTTCCAAAAAGTCAATAAAAAGTTTTATAAGCATTCCCAAACACACCCTAAGTCACATTTGTGAGAAGCAATGGCAGTTATATTAGTGTGAGAAGCAATTACCAATGTTACTACAAGGTTATGAGCGGATCTTTTAGTTATAAACAATATTTTTTTATAATACATATGAGTTGGGTTTTTGCAGAACTCAAATAAAAACTCCTGATAAACAATCATTTGTTTATTTATTTTATATATAATATTACTAGATTATCACCCGGGATTGCTTCCTGGGCTCAAGAAAATTACTTGTATGCGTACTACACCGGTTGAACAATATAAAATATATAATACATAACTATATAAATAATTAATATTTCAAACAAAACTTAAATTTCTCTCTTGTCATCAGTATTCCACTCAGCACTCGTGTAGTAAACTTAAAACCAATTTTCTCTCTTGTCAAAACTGTACACATTGGTCGTTCAAGATTTCTCGAGCTCTACCCATGGAGTAGAAAATGGACCATTTTCAGCAGCACCCTGAAAGTATAAGGTAATTTTTTTTAACCGGTGAAATGTTAAGTTGAAATAAAATGTGTGTTAAGTAACACTTTGAATGATGTAGCAACCATACAGGATGACGCCCATACGGAGGAAGCAAACTGTTGTCGTAAGTGCCGAAATTCATCCAGTATGATCCATCTAAACAGTCAAGTATCAACAGCCAGTAAGGAGACATGGTTTAGCCTAGGTATATACATTAAAAATATGAAAAACAATATGTAATATGTAACATGTTCTTCAATTTTCTATAGCATCAAAGTTGTTGCAATTAGTCTATTACTTTCAAGAATGCAATGCAATGCACAACTGGAAGTAAGAAAAACATTAGCTAGCTTAAACACAAACAAAAACCATTAGAACTAATTACATCATACATACCGGGAACCCACGATCTAATATCAGGATTTGAAAGTTCTGCCCAAAGCGTTTCAACTTCCCTTGCCATAGAAGCCAAATTCTTTTCCATTGCGTGTTTTTGGTCCAAAAGCTCGGTATTTCCCTTCTTCTCAAAACCAATAGCATCTCTACAAGATGGACAATGTCAGCTAAATGAACAGTATCAGCTACTGCAACTTACCAGGTGAATATAAAATCGAAAAGCCGACCCGAAACTGAATGTTAGGTCTTTGAACCAAAAACCTATGCAGTTAATATCGTTATATCACCGGGATTGCTTCCCGGGCTAGATTATCACCCGGTATTGCTTCCCGGGCTCAAGAAAGTTACTTGTATGCGTACTACACGGGTTGAACAATATAAAATATATAATACATAACTATATAAATAATTAAATATTTCAAACAAAACTTAACTTTCTTTCTTGTCATCAGTATTCCACTCAGCAAGACGAAGAGGCAGCACTCGTGTAGTAAACTTAAAACCAACTTTCTCTCTTGTCAAAACTGTACACATTGGTCGTTCAAGATTGATATGTACACATTTAGTAATTAAGTTTACGAACATAAACTTCAATCCGGTTTTTGTGATCAGATAAAAATAGCACATATATGGCGTAAAATTTCACCTTGTAATAGCGTTCTTAATAAGCCGATATTGAGATCGTTGAACGGAAATCCTGTTCTCACAAAGCCGATAATGAAGCCGCTGAATCAAAATCGAGAGCAACACACACTTATGAGCGAACACATGGAGCAAAAATTAAGACTAAATCAACGAAAGTTGAAACATTAAACTTGTTCCAAAATCGATTTGACCTTTTGTTTAGAATGATGACCTAACCAAAATCTCGACTTCATCCTAGCTGGAGTCTTGTAACGCTGTTTGACCACTGGTCGACCAAAGTCAAACCACTGTTTGACTGCAAAATTATGATTCTTAGTGGTTCAAAAGTCTGTTTGACCAAAGTCAAACCACTGTTTGACCAAAGTCAAACAACTGTTGTTAAAATACTTTTGGGTTAAAACAGTGTTTGAAACCACTATTGGGTTAACAGTGTTTGAAACTACTGTTGGGTTAAAACAGTGTTTTGAAACCACTTTTGGGTTAAAACAGTGGTTTCAAACACTGTTTTAAACCAACAGTGGTTTCAAACACTGTTAACCCAAAAGTGGTTTCAAAACACTGTTTTAACCGAAAAGTGGTTTCAAAACACTATTTTAACCGAAAAGTGGTTTCAAAACACTGTTTTAACCGAAAAGTGGTTTCAAAACACTGTTTGTATTAACAAATGATTAACCGACAGAAAAATCATAAAACCCGTAAATCTTTATAAACCAAGACTAACATCAAATAAATTACAACTTGACTGCTAATGCCAAACCAAAATCAAGTGAAAGCCAGAAGCTACGATACCTTATTTCAACGAAAATTCTCAAATACTGGCCAACTTGACTAGGAAGATACTGCAATTTATTAGCCAACTGACACAAATTGAGACATTGTAAGAACCTAAAAGGTAATGCATTTTTGGCGATTTCTATTTAACCATTGAACTTTTAAGAAATTTTGATTTAAGGTAATCGAATTTCCAAAGTTTTAGTTATGTTTTCATCCATATATGTTGGTATTTTTTTACCATGTGTACTTGATACCTTAAATCAAATAGTTTCCCGAATCGCCAAGAAGGTTGAAGCGCTAGCTATTTGGCATCCTCGATTTTTGGTATAACAATTCCTCTACAACTCCCTATGAAAAACGATACATGTATGTTAATCCTAATAAGCAACGATTTAATCAGTTGTATTGTAAGTAAAATGTAAAACTCACTTTAATAGCCTGTTGCATGAAGAGCATTGCAATCAGAAGACCGAACAATTCACCAGCCACCCGCGTGAACTGATTGATAATTGAGCAGGCACCCAAAACCGATTGCAAAACCAGAAAAAGAGCGGTCCACACAAAAACCCTGTTCTCAATCAAAATACACAACTTGTTCAAAACTTTTTTTCTTTCAAAAATTATACAAGGTATGTTAGTTTAGTACTATCCAGTCCAGGCTAGAAAAAGGGGGTTGCCCTAAATCCTTCTAATCTTTTTCGAATTTGAACATAAACATGTACATTAACACCGTCAGCTCAACAACACCTATTATCAGTAACAGCTGTCCTCCAACTATAGAGTGGATAATGCCACAAAGTGCTGTTGATGCTAGCGTTTGAACTGCAGTTAAACTCCTCTTTGTTGAAAAAAAAAGATATTAGCAAATGTTCAATACAAGAAACAAAAAGAAAACATTATTTTAACAACTGAAAACTTCCAAACCAGTATCTCTTTCTAGTTGCTCCCCAAAAGATATAACTGGAATCGCTGAAGCGAAGAATATATACGTTGTTGGAGCCAGAATCCTGATCAAGATTACATCAAATGTTCAAATCATATGCACACAACATAATTCTCGAAAAGAAAATAATAATACAAGCTTTAGAGAATCATTTAAACCTTCTACAGAAATCAAGAACTAACATAATTCCACTTATTTGCTCAAATATTACCTGCTTTAGACCACGAAACCTTCTCTGTTATCATCTTCGGTTGAGCCTAGTTGTCATCCACCATCAAAAGAAACATGATATCAACTCAAGTCACCAGAGATCACCTGCAAATTCATACATTAAATTCTTGTTAAATACATTGACTTGTTTACTTATGAATGAGTCAAGTTTTATCTCAAACAGATCAAAGTAATCAAATAAAAAAAATGCTAAAGGATGTACACGTCAAACAGGTTGTAAAGCCTAAATTGAGCATCAAACTTTTTTAGTAGCTTTTGCTCAAAGATTTAGATTATTAATGTGATAATAATTTTTGTAATCATTGTTAACCCATTAAATATAAATTTAAATATGTAAAAAAAGATAAAAAGGATTAGTGAGTCAACATGTCCTGGCATGTTTCAGCAGGTAACAGAATATAAATGTATTGAATTGAACTTGTTTTGACCTGTTTACTAACCTTCCTATCTTGCCACCTCTAAAATGACCCAATGTGCACCGTAAAAGTGAGATTACCTCAATGGCTTTGCATTAGCTTCCAACTCAATAGCCCATTTTGCAAATGAGCCCATTTCTAAAACCCTTCTCATCTCAAAGAATCACATTCATGGGAAAACCCTTAAAATGCATCTGTAAAAGTTAATAGCTTAAGCGATTAGTTATTTAATTTTTTTGGGTTTTACCGACTTACCATGAATTCATCAGCAAGCACTATATACATATTTAAATCGCTATGTTGTTTATCTCCCTCATATGCATTTTCATTTATTTAAGGATTATGTCAAGTTGGTTCTTGGGGTGTTGGAAGTGAAATGCATTCGTTTGACTGAAGATATCATACATTATCTTCCCTTCTACAACAAACCCTTTTGTCATTAACACAATCCACAATCCAATAACGCTGAAGATTGTATAATACTTGTTATACTATCATATATGATTTAAGGTTTGATTAGAATCCACATGCTATAAGATTTAGGGTAAGATCAAGTGATAGTTTCATCCAGGCTTGTAAAAGCGTATTTACAGCCCATTAATGCGTATTTCACAACCTTGTATGATTGTCTAGCAACCCCTATACAACAAAACATTTTTACAAAACTAAAAGCATTATACCTTTGTTTCCAGAAGGGCAGACACTTCTCATGGCAGCTAACATCCCAAACCATGAACATAACATTCTTATATTGAACTTCTCTGATCTACAACATGTAAAGTATGGTTGTTTTCACTACTGCATTCAAGCCCAGCATAACAACCTAGTTATGTAAAAAAACAAAATTCAAAAAACTTTAATTTATAAAACACAAGCGTTCTAAACTACTGGAAATTAAAACAACCAGCTACAAATTTCGGTAGGAATAGATCCAGTAAGACTATTACCTGACAAATCGAGGTTGTGTACGCTCTCACGAAGCTGTAAATCCGACAGAATCGATCCAGCAAATCCAAACTATTCCATCAATTTGTAGCTGCTTATTTCGAAAAGCGATACATAGTTGAGCAGTTTTGATAAGCAATCCCCAACACCACAAAATTATATGTCGTTCTTAAACAAACAAAAGGCAAGCACATATTCTACACAAAGCAGCCAAACATAAAGTTAATAACTACAAATCACAACTATTTAAAGTTATAAAACTCATCAACCATAGAAAGGAACTGACCTACACAAACAATATTGCTGATTTGCTTCTACGGATAGATTATAAGCCAGAGTAGAAGTAGTATTGGCTTTTGGCTTGTATTCGAAACTTACAGAGTATATTTGGGAGTGATTATTTAAACAACCTATGTTTACAGTTATAAACAGAAACAAATAAACAGCTTACCGAAGGGTAAGCTTATAACTTTGAACCACACACATGCACAATAATCAGTTTGAAATAATGAATCTCAATCTGCCTACGAAACAACTTTTCTCACCCTATAACAAAGAGCCCTTTTCTTCATCCAAACTCTCAAAAGTGATTATCTACTTTTAAAAACTTCAAGAATCATATAAGTTGTTATATAAAGCAATTTCAAACAAACATAAACACCCACATATGCCAATTTGTTGAATCTGTTAGTGCATCTATGTAAAATTTAACAAAGAGGACCCCATTAACAGATTCATCAATGCCAAGTGTGGTCCAATACTTGAATCAGTAACTATTAATTTATGCCTGCAGACTCCTTTCCTTACACCATTTTGTCTATAATAACTTGTTATTCAAAAACCTAACGCAATTGTTATTAGTCTCCAGAACCAAATGTAAAAACAAACCTATTGAGAAGGGTTGCAGATTTAGCCCAGAAAAAGAGTATAAAAACCAAAAGCAGAAATCATTTAAACCTGCTACAGAAATCAAGAACTAACGTAATTCCACTGATTTGCTCAAATATTACCTGCTTTAGATCACGAAACCTTCTCTGTTATCATCTCCGGCTCATAGAAAACGTATTTGTTCCAGTAAACAACATTAAAAACCTCTTCTGACTTGAGTTGCACTATCTAAGCTTATGAATCCCTCTTGTGACTTGTGTTTTAGGGTTTCTCTAGGAGCAACAACCCAGATCAAAACAAACAGTCAAAATATGAAGCAGATCAAAACAAACAGTCAAAATATGAAGCAGAGAGCAAGAATAAACCCAAAATTGACACTCAATTTTGGCTCCCAAAAATTAATCAAGAACAATTTCTCCATTATTTCTCCAAATATGAATAAACTCGTTGAATTACAAGCACACATAAGAACCCTAAAAACATATATAATGATTAAAAGATGAATACAAACCTGGCAAGTTGAATCTAGACTCGGATTCTCATCCTTCTATGTCGCATCAACAGGAAGGAACAAATCAAGAAGAAGGATGGTTAGAATCAGATTAGGATTCATAAAAGATGTAGTGATGTAGAGATTTGAATCATACCAAGGAACTCCGAGGGAGAGAGCAACCGCAGGAGATGGACGTCGATGAAGAGAAGATTTGAAAGAGATTATCAGAAATCGCTTGAATACTGGATTGCAAGAGAAGATTTGAAAGAAAAGATGAGGTTTCGATGAAGAGTACAGGAGAAGAATAAGAATTTAGGGTTTTTAGGAGAGATAAAAGGGATCGAGCCGGGGGTCTCACTGGAAGCAGCCTCTCTATTCCTACGGGGTAGAGGTAAGGTTGTCTACATCTTACCCTCCTCAGACCTTAACTTTGCTTTGCTATTGGTGGGATTAACTGAGTATGATGATGATGATGATGAGGAGAGATAAAAGGGGATGGTACTGTTGGGCGGGAAAAGGCAATTGAGGATGCCCTAATCAAGTGTGACATTTGTGCTTGTAATAATTGTATAAACCTTAATCAGTTCAGTTATCAATAAAAAATTGTTATTTGAACCCAATATTTGTTTATTTATGTTTGACATTTTTTATGTTTTGACTTTATTCAATTTCAAACTCTATATCGCTTTCTGGAGAGTTATACGCAAACCGATGCGTAAACGTAATCAGTATAATGGGACAAACACTCCGGAACGTCAATTTATGCCTAAAATACCTTAAATAACCTTTACATAACTTAGAAATAAGTTTCGAAGGCTTTGGTATGGCAAAATCAAGTTTATTCGCTTACAGGGACTAATTTCGACAAACTGCGAAAGTATGTCGATTCGTACTGTAACGAACATTCCGGAACTTGATCATAAGTTAAACACACCCTAAATATCCTTTGCATATCTTAGAAATAGGCTTTGAGGGGTCCGTGTGCTAAAATAAACTTTTAGATCATTCAGGGACTAAAAGCGTAAAAAAGGGCATAAGTTTGCATTTTCGCGCATGTCTTACGTTCTGAATACATCCGGACATCCAAAAATTTATGTAATCATTAAAATATTTTATTTTAGTGATTGGAATGAAAAAATTACGCGACGAATCGTAATTTGGATCGTTTTTCGCGTCCGTTCATGTTTCGTCGTAATTAACCGAATAACGTGATCGTACGGCCAAACGAACCGACATCCGACATATTTTCAAGCATGTTTCATGTCCCCTATGCTTAGGCATCATTGTAGAGCATTGAAAATGGCTTAACGGGCCTTAAACGCATCAAAAATGGCCTTAAAAGCATGCAGGGACTGAAACTACACATTTTGAAACATGTTTGCTGATCAGACAGTTCGGGCAGGCCATGTAAGCCCTCCCTGACTCTTACGTGGGGCGTGTAAGCAGCCCAGTTCAGCAAAAAAATGTATTACATCTTGTTCCAGCTGTTTCCAAGTGTTGCAAATGGTGTTTAAGCATTCTAGGGGCTATTTTGGGGCACCCATGGTATTCTAAAACCATGGGCACACTTGTACGACTCAGATCGAAGCTCGGTTTTCGAGGAATGATCTTAACGGTTACCCAGAATCTATATAAACCCCAAGTTTCTCATTTGCAACTCACACTTGATCTGATCAATTTCTCTAAGTTGAAGTGTATACACTTCATACCTGAGAATTTTCAGATCAAAACTCCATTTCTTGGACCTCTTGTAAGTATTCTTTCGTTCTTTTACGCGTTTTGAGCACGAAAGTCAAACTGTGTTTGACTTTCTGCTTTGAACATTTTATGGTCAACACGAAGTTCGTTTGAACTTCGCAACGTGAGCGTAATCACGATGGTTATAGTCCCTTGTGACTATACCTACTGATTACCACGTTATTTAGGCGTAGTGACGAGTCATAGTTTCGGTCAAAATGCGTATTCTTGCGTATTTTGCAACCAAACTATTCTTGGGTATCAAAACCATTTGTTTTGATACCAAACCTATTTTCAAACTTCGTTAAACATGTTTAGCTCATCACTTTAGGTTTAGTGCTTATATAGGGTCGTAAGATAAGCGGTCTAAACAACCGCTTAGACTTTCGAACCCGACCCGTTTGGTCGATCATTAGGATCCGACCAAACATATTTAGGTGACCATAGTTGTATAGGGAATAAACTTCCAAGGTTATAGCTTATGGTCACTACGTTTAGTTAGTTATATGATAGGTAGTTTATATGCCTTAGGAAAATGACCAAAATGCCCTTTTTACGCATAAATTCATTTTAAGCATATGTAACTTAAATTTTAACATCTAAACTGATTAGGTAACATTATTAGACATATTAAGGCATATATTACTTGTCATAGGACTAGTTAGGCGGTCCGAACGCATTTTACGCGAACGACGCGTTAAATTAGCGTAAGCTACCTAAACGAGTCGTAATGGGTCGTAAGCACTTAGGATAGGTTCCGTTTTAGAATGTAGGCTTTGTTAAACCATATTACATGAGTTCTTATACTCATTTGGTTTACGAAACCACATTTTATCCGATCCTCCGATTTAGGTCCGTTTATTAACATAGTTACCTATATTAGGTGCCGATTGATTCCGTGATCTTTCTAGCATTGCTTGGTTGTTATCCAAAGACTATTGAGCAATCTCAAGTGAGTACATAGCCCCCTCTTTTACTGTTTTCAAACATTTTGGGGTGAAACACATGTGCCTACTTGTTACTTTCGTGCTTTTCATGCTTTCATAACATATACTTGCTATGTTCATTAGTACACGTATAGTACATGATTTTATCCATGTTTTTGCTATGTATGTTCATTTATTGCATACTTAGTACATTGTTTTACATCACATGCTATGTATGTTCATTTATTGCCTACTTAGTACATTGTTTTACATCACATGCTATGTATGTTCATCTATTGCATACTTAGTACATTGTTTTCACATAACATTCTTACATTTTGGTATGACATTTGGTTTGTTTAAATGGGACAAAAATACATTCATTAACATTAGCTACGCCGCTTGGTAGTAAGAAATGGTACCATAGGAATTGACAACTCCCGTTCCTGAAATCCTAGGTTTGTTTGGGTGGAAGGAATGACTGAATCCAATACATAATTTAGATAAACCTTTAATTTGTTTAAGGGTTTGTCGCCACAGTCGCAAGGCTTGAATGTATGCATTTTAACATAACCGCATGGATGTTTGTATCAGTAAGGCATGCAGTTATTTCATAAAACATAACTTTGATTTATTTCAATACCTTGTTTTGTGCATTTTACCTATGGCATTTAGTTGACATATTTCACTTGCCATACATGACATTTGGTTACACATTACATGATTTACATTTGACAATAGACATGGTTTACACATAAAACATTTGACAATTGGTTTAAACAAGACATTTCGGTGGTTTGTTTGGGTAAGTGATTTAAATAACGAGGCGTGTGTAATATGATAAAAGCATGGTGGATACACCGCTGGTACTTCCTATACATAAGTGCTTTTTATGGTATTACATATCGTAGCGTTATTTAAATCATTTCAATTTAGACATATTACATTTTACATAAATAACATATTTTCACAAGACCTTGTTTTACAAAACAGTTTATTTTTTACAACTCATTTTACTTGGTTATTTAATTAACCATACACCTTTCTTTTATATAATCTGATTTCTTATCAAGTTTTCGTATGATTTATAAAAGAAAACACTTAACAAGATTCATGACTAATTTTTATTAAACATTTCTTTAAACTTAAGTCATGAATCCTATTTTAACAAAGTCGTATGTATCTCACAGGTATTTTTATGCTGACGTACCTATTTTCACACGTGTTTTTGCATAGGATGATCGAGATACACTTAGGCGGACATGTGCCTTAGTGACATAGAACGAAGCTAGAACTAGTTTAATCATGTTATGTACTCTTGTTTCAGTTGTTTTAAGACATTGTAACAACTTTATTTATAAATAAAACAAAACTTTAATTACCATGGTTGTGAAACAATAATTCTGTTGCTACACTCCCCGACGTTCCCGCCGCGGTTTGTTGTTTTACGCGGTCGCGGTGTGACATCAAGTGACACGTGGCCCAAATAACTTCCATTTATTAGTTATAATAGATTTGATATGTATTTTTCCATGAATGTATGAAAGTTTTATGATTACATATATGTAATCACAAGTTTACATATCAATCAATTATACCCTGTAAAATCTCATAAATAGCAAAGCTATTGGTAGGGTCTGGGGAGGGTGGGATGTAGGCACAGCTTACCTCTACCCTTAGGCATAGAGAGGCTGCTTCCAGTAAGACCCTCGGCTCCAAAACACCCAGGAAAGAAATAAATAGAACAAGAGGTGTGTGTGTATGTATGAAGCTACCAATATAACATGAGTGGTGAAAGAGTGGATGGTAAACAAGAGAAATATAACACAAACAACCTATACACATAGTTACATATCTACGACCATACACTACACCTAAAAACACAACTGTACCCTCTCCTAGAAATCCTTAACCTTAATCCTACGTCTCCACGAGCTCCTATCATGGACCATGTTCTTAGAGAGGTGCAATATTTGCAAATCCTGCCTAATCCGCTCATCCCAAGTAATTTGGGGTCTGCCTCTACTCCTCCTCCCCTCTACCTCGAGAGTTTCAACCAGTCTAACCGGCTCTATCGTCTGCCTCCTCTTCACATGCCCAAACCATCTCAATCTTCCCTCCTTTATCTTATCTGATATACTAGCTACTTCTAACCTCTCCCTAAACATATCATTTCTTATTCGGTCTAACCTTGTGTGCCCACACATCCATCTTAGCATTCTCATCTCTGCTACCTCCATCTTGGGTCCTTGTACTTCCTTAATGGCCAAATATTCAGTTTCGTATAACATAGCATGTCTAATTGCAACCCTATAAAATTTCCCTTTTAATTTTGTTGGGAACCTCCTATCGCACAATACCCCAGTGGTAGCTCTCCACCTACACCATCCAACTTGGATACGGTGGGCAACGTCACTATCTATCTCCCCATCCCACTGAACAAATGATCCTAGATACTTGAACTTAGTCACCTACAGAACCACTTGACCATCAATGGTGATCTGAATGTCCTCATCGTTGTCTACTTCACTAAAGTCACGATACAAGTACTCAGTCTTAGATCGACTAATCCTTAAACCTCTGTCCTCTAAAGCTGCTTGTCACTCTACTAACATCGCATTCAGGCTTTGTTTAATATCAGCAACTAACACAATATCATCTGCAAAAAGCAGCCACCACGGGAGAGCCTCCTGAATTAACTTTGTCAACTCATCTAGGATAACTGCAAGTAGAAAAGGGCTCAAAACAGACCCTTGGTGAAGTCCTACCTCCACCAGGAAAAAATCAGTATCCCCTACAGGCGCTCGGACACTAGTCTCAGTCTTAACATACATATCCCTAATTAAGTCTGTATACTTCCCAGAAACCCCTCTACTCTCCAAACTATCCCAAATCACAAGTTTACATATATGTAAACTAATTCCTACACACACATATATATAATTTGGGTATTACACATATGTAAACTTGTAATCATATAAAATAAATAAATAAAATGATTGACTATAAAGAGTTCTTGAAATTCTTAAATTTTTGTCATTCTAAAATAATCCTGATCATATGTGTATGTATGTCTATATATAACCAGAATTATTTCAGAACATCCAAATAATTTAAAAACTCTTAACAACCAATCATTTTATTTGATATATATAATATTATTCGAAGGTTGTTTTGTCATTTATTATACGTCTTTTAATGATTACATATATGTATATTGGTTACGACATATATGTAAAATGGTTATTACACATATATGTAATTTGGCTATCACAATTGGATTATTGTATCGAGCATAGTTCTTAAATTGATAATAATCATCAAATAGCATCGGAGGGTAAATGAATAATCCATTGCACCAAGTTTATACATAACAAAACAGATAACATGGTAAGTCAACTAAGATCGATAGGATGCCAGCGTGAAAAGTAGGGGAGCCTTCAATCCATGTCGAGGACCTCCTATCAAGCATCAACCTGTTCAACCTGACATTGATGCTAAAAAGTCAGCTATGCTGAGTGAGTCTGTGTTATCATAAAAACAAAGAGTTAATGATCTAAAACAACATTCAATGGTTTTTATCAAAAGACATTTCATTATCAAACAAACATGGACATATACTTCAATCGTAAATAAACATCAAACTATGAAGCTAACTTCACCATTAATTGCTTGGCATAAAGCCAAACACACTTATACTGGTATAAGACTCCATCCATAACTAGTACGCCATCATGCTCACAAGGTTCCATTAGTATTTACTGATAACATATGCCATCCATCAATCATCAATCACTTAGCTTTTAAACTTTTATCAAACAGTATTAAGCGTATAGCATTAATCAATAACACGTAATAGTTATCAGGCATTTCAAAGAGTATAATTATCTAAGGTAGCATGCATATCCACCCGAAAAAGTAAAATATGTAAAGGAGGCCATTTGGAACCCACCTGGGAGATAGCTTCTTCTACCGTTTAAATGTGTGGTCTAACTCTCGGATTCACACTCAACTTGTCAAAGATACATATGGAACTAATCAACATTATGCTACCATCCAAGCATACACTAGGGCTTTGTGCAAGTGGGTAATGCCACACACAACATTACCACACACAATGTGGCATTACGTTTGGGCATCGTTCATGTTACACGTTGAACTAAACCACATCACGCTACACTAGGCATTACCCGTAACTCGGTTTGCACACAAAGTCTACTCTGAGCGCAAAGTCTACTTTGCGCACTAACATGCTAAGTGATGTAACCACATGATACATAGTATTTTAGTGTTAAAAGATTCAAATTTAAGGTCAATTATCTCAAATCTGATAAGGATAGTTAGTTATTGATGTATTGTTAAGAATTTGCATGTAATTGGTGAAAAAAAAGGAGTAAATTGGAAGTAAAAATATACCTTTGAAATAGAATGAGAAAAAGGGAAGAAAAGATAGGTAAAAGAAAAGGACACAACCCGTAACAGACCCATATGGATACAGCCCGTAAGCTCCGCCATTTAGAAAGACATAATCAACATTGGTATTTATGCCAAAGTGGGCCAGGCCAGGTTATGTACATCCCGTACCCAATTAATAAAAGGACTGCTCACACTGTCTTCAAAGCCCAAAAATAGCCGCCTATATAAAGGATGCAATGAGAAACCCCAAAACATAATTGCAATCATCTAGTGAGGGAAAAGGACTGAAGAACCATGTTTTGGAGGAATCGGGAGAGAAAAGGTGAGAGGATTGAAGATCTAACGCTTAGGGAAGCAGGAGTTGATTCTCCAGGATACATATTTACTATTTTTTAGTCTTTGAACTTTTGTAATTGATGAATAATTTGGTTTGTGTTTTGAATTTGTGTGTCATATCCAGCTAAACTCTTTTATAACCGTTCAAATGAGATGATTCGTTGATTTGACTTATGATTGGTGATTGATTTACTTATGAGTATGAATTTCATAGTTTGTTAGGAATTAATCTTATGATGCATATGAGTACATGTTGTGTATTGATTATGATGTTGAATGTGCGATTATGTTGATCTTTCTTTGAGGTTATACATGTTAGATTCAATACATTCTATCTCTAGGTTATCTTGACGTCTATTAACTTCAGGATTGAAACCTTAACCGGTAATAGATAATTAATCATCATAGTTGGTAAAACATGCGGGTTGCCTACGAGAAGGATCTGAATAAAAGTATCTAAGAACTAGTTAGAGTTTTCAATATTCGGCGAACCTTGATTAGTTCCTAAATCTCTATGTTCATGGTTCAATCTTGGCACTAGTCTAAAAACTCTAAATCATAAGAATCTATATGAATACTAGCTTTACTTGATTAGGTCTAAATGTGTGTCTATAACCTTAACCCTAGTTTAACAGGATTAACCTTAGTTGGTGTTAGTCTATCTTAGCACTTCATACGCCATTATCAATGCTAAGTCTTGTAATAGTTTAATAAGTGCCATTTGTCATCAATCTAGCCCGTCTTCGTTGATTTAAGTCTTGGATAGTTATATTTTCTGAACCCTTGGCTATCTTTCATTAGTTAATTATAGTATTAGTATTATTATAAATTAAGTTTGATTATTAGTAGATTGCATATTAAGTGATACATCCAGTACTAGAAGCTTTTGTGTCCTAGGATTGATACTCGGTAATTTACCTGAACTATGTTATACTATGATAGAGCACAATACCGCAGTTGGTAAAATTCTAGCAAAGGTTGAATAAAGAACACCAGAAGTGATTGAATACAAAACTCTGAAAGGGATTACATATCAAAAACCTTAGAAGATGTTATTGATAAAATCCTAAAAGAGATAACAAAATCCTGAAAGATGATAATGGAGTTCTAGAAGAAACTATAGTACAAAAAAAATATGAGATCTCAAATGAATTATGTATAAAATAGTACAACATGGAACCGTAGTGAAACACATGTAACATGATATTTGCATAAGGTATAACAACAAATATAACTAGCAAAATAGCTAGATAACTTAAAGATTGAATTAAATTCACTCAACAAACGAAACATTTTCTAACTTGCAGTTCAAACACCCATAGATGTAAAAACGGTAGGTTAGAAATGGGTGTCTTAAAATAAAAAAGAAACATAAACAATGAGACTTTACAGTTTAAGGCACGACTTATATCATAATTTTTTTTCTCAAATCCCAGAAGTTGATTACGAGGAAACGTATTCCCCTGTAGTGGATGCGATAACCTTTAATTTTTTTTAACGACCTCACAATCTCAGAATGGTTTCAAATAAAACTTATGGATGACATTATTGCGTACTGGCACATGACAATTGAAAGTCACATATGCATGAAAATCCCTGAAGGATTAAAAATGCCCGAAACATTATAAAACAATAACTCCATGTGTGTTTTATAAATCTCAAAGAAAACTCATCATATGTGGTACAATTGACTTAGTTAAAACATTGAGAAAAGAGGGTTATTAGTTGATAAAATGATCCATATCAATTTATCAAAATTTCACTCTTAAAGTTCATATAATTGAAGTTTACAATGCTGATGTAAACATCATCGAGAAGAACTGTCGAGCTAGAGAGGGAATTTCGAAAGACCTTTTCACAACATAATTATTTATTGATTTGCAATTCGAGTATGTGTGTAATATTTTCTCGTCAATCAAACTACATTCTATAGATGTTACATGGAAAAAAGCTCATTCGATTTACACCAATGATTTTCCGTTCGTTTGGTTTAGAATACCATACTTAATTGCAATCAAAGTATTGATATATCTTGCAGACAATACAATACGACACCTGGGTTTTATGTTGTAGATAAATGTTTTAGCAAGATACAATTATGATATAACATTTTATCTTGTAGGTCCCGAAGTACCGATTTAACATCATCCTGGAGCATGTTGTTAATTGCAATGCGCAGTGAACTCCTTTTTCTCCCTTAGCTATTGTTTTGTCCCACTGGGTTTTCCTAGCAAGGTTTTTAACGAGACATAACTAAAAGTGCATTAAATGATATACGATTTGAGACATGCTAATTTTTATGAGAAAATGCGGAGTCCCAACTATCAGGTTATGACGATGAAGGATATCTATCAGACCCCACATAGCTCAATCTTTACCCAGATACGATTTTACGTGTGGAAGTCTTTGATTTCAACATCTTCAAGAAGAATGTGGACTAGAGTCAATCAATAGAAGCCCAACTGTATTATTTGAAGATAACGCAACCTGAAACCATCAAAGAAAAGAAGACTACATCAAAGATTCTACAGATTGAAAGATACATGTTAAATTAAAGGGGAGAAATATACACACTGTACTCTTTTCATTAACTAAGTTTTGTCTAACTGGGTTGTGTTAGTAAAGTTTTAATGAGACTATATAACTGATCTTACAATCGGTTAATATTGGTCCTGAAGAACCGAACAAACATTTTCCAGTAGTATAGTGTTAATAGCGTATAATGAATGGTAATATGCATGAGGGGGAGTGTTATAAATAATCATCATTGTAGACATTATAACCATCATTACCCTACTTAACAAGAGTTTCGGTTTCATGTTGAAGGCTATAAATATATGTAATGTATGCGTTGGTATTGATCATGAATGACTAGAATTTCTCTCCTTGTTTTGTCTTGTTCTTTTTACACAAGTTTTTTTTTTAATAAACAAATAAAGGGTTTTAATTAATTATTTGTTATTAAATTACAAGCTAACTAATTAATTAGTTATTTGTTGATAACTAATATAAAGGGTTTTAATTAATTATTTAATTTAATTATTATATTGTTGATAATCATAATATTAGATAAAAAATAATTATGCAGATAATTATGAAATTGAAATATATTATTATTTTGATGATAATTACCAGATTTGAATTCAAACCCTATCTTATTCCCTAAGTTTGAGCGACCCATAAATAGGGGTCTAGGGTTAGTTCGAAGTTCCACAAAATTGCAACCCTCTTTCTGGTCAGCTCCGCCAACTGTAACACCCCGACTGATAGTGGAAATATCATGGTGAAACAAAAAATTTCAAAAGCACATGATCAACTATTAAAAATTCAAATATTTCACTAATCAAATTAAAGATAATCCATACATGAAACAAATTGTTCAAACAAAAAGATAACTAGTTTAATTTTAAAGCTAATCTAAGTCCGAAAGCTTCCTAGATGTATGCTATCGTGATAAGCATCACACATTGTTTCCCGAAACTTGTGGAAAATGAATGAGTCAACTATAAACAATTGGTGAGCATACATAGTGTAACTCCTCGCTTTTTGAAACTTACCTTAATTAGAAAGAATGTTTATACAACCATGTTTGGAAACTTATATCCGTAATGCATTCTTATTTTACTTCCGACTTCGTAATTCCCGACTTCGACCGTACTAGAACTTGTTCATTTTATTTAATTTATACTTCGGTTAATCGTATTTAGTTTACATTCAAATATGATACACTAGGCTAATGCCCGCGTTAAACGCGGATTCAACAAAAAACCAACTATTTATATTCAAATTTAATACTATGTAAAAACATATACATTGGAAGACAAAAAAACAAAATTATTCAAAGTATAGATAGTGAGCATTACCGACAACATAAGTTTCAACCTAGTCTACACACAAAAACAAAATGGGTGTTTTGGGTAACGGGTCAAAATCGGTTCGGAGTAAAACAGATATCCCTTAACATCAGCGTACCAAACATATCGAGATTGATATACATTTTGTACGGGGAAAAGTTCGCATTGGTCATATACGGGTTCTTCATGTGCCTTCTTTGCTTTAGTATGCTGAGATTTTTACCACAGGGCTTTCTCGTCAACTGTTCCAGTTGTTTCGCTCCAGCTTGAGCGTCTGTCCTACGCCCGCTCAAACTGCGGATGAGTCTTAGCCGATAATATAATTATTATGTGATATAGTTGAATTAGTTATTTAATGATTGTATTGTATTTATATTGTGATTCCTAAAGTAGTGATAGGGTTATCTTGTAAGGTTCCCTATATAAAGGGTTATTATGTTTAATAAAAATTCATTCAGAAATAATATACCACAGAAACTTTCAGTAAGTTGCTAGCTTGACAAAAACCTTAGGGTGAATTTAATCTCAATCAATCTATTGGTCTATTGGATGGTAAGTTTCATTCTTCTAATAGAAAAACAAAGGGCAAACTCCAAGAAATGGAAACGAACATTAAACTATTCTCAAATTTAGCAACTGGCTTCATTTTAATTGATTATGCCTGTAAATATGACATGTTGTGGCACCAGTTGATGTCATTTTAATAAGATGTAACGTCAACAACTTCCGTAAATCACACAATCAACAAAAGAAATGACATGCTGCCAGTTAAACACGTCATTTGTTGCTTTAATCGGATAATAAAATGTGACTTGGTTGTTAAAGTCAGTTATTAAATGTAAACTGATTCTATGTTGGTCTAATTTAAAGTCAGTTGCTAAAGCATGAGAAGATGTTAATTTGTTTCTATCTTGTTCAGTTTAATATAGTCTTTGTTTCAAAAAATAAAACTGATGCAAGGTCTGACAACACACATAAAACAAAAAATCAGAATATAGGATTACTCACAAGCGAATACCTGCAAATGACATCTCAAGAAAAAAAAAACTTAGTTGCTTGACATCTTTACCCCCCAGACTGACTCCAACTTCTACAATGAATGGATGACCTTCAAATACTTGAGCACTACAATTTGAAAGTAATCCCTGGGTGTGTTTAGTTTCTATTTAAGGTTATACGTTTTTATTAATATATGGGTGTGTGAGGAATGAATTACCTTGCAGTATAAGTTGCAACCATGTCTGGGTGAAGATCCTTTATAGTGTAATTTTATTGGCGTGGCAATGGGATGAGTAGTACTGTGACGTGTCTGATACAAATCGAAACATGAATTGAGCATACGGGATAATAACAGCCATTTGACGCATATAATGCAATATCTTAGACTGCAAAAACATGAAAGAAAAATGCGTTATTTAAGAGATTATGGCATGAACTGGCCCATGATTTAACACGATGACGTACATATACGAAGTATAGCAATATAACCAAGAGTTGAAACAGAAACATACATGATATGTTGTCAAGTTTCCCTCAATTACAACTTGAATCTCGGCTCCATGCCATTGTTCCTTGTCATCTCTCTTCTCATGTAAATGGATATGCGGAATGTTTCTAATTAAAGAATAATAGAACCAAATATTAGAGCACAAGTTTTAGCACTAAAAAATATCTTATCAACCTTTTATGAGTAGTAGTACATAGGCTAGAACAATAGCTGTGGCACCCGAGGAAAATCCACAGTCATCCTGATCTAACACCTTGCCGCTTTGGTTTACTTATTAAATTTCGGGACGAAATTTCTTTCAAATTGGGGTTGATGTGACAACCCGAGATCTTAAGGTCCTTCCTATACGCATTGCTTGTTTCGCAATCCTCTTTTCATAATTCGTTTTGCATTGTAACTTATGCATGATTGATGAATAATTGAAGTATTGTTATGTATGGTTGTTTAATGAAAACTTAAGAATTGTTTATGTTTCATAACTTCATAACTAAGGTCCTTCGCCAACCCCATTTCTTGACGAAGATAGTTCTTCGTCATCAATAGTTCTTGACGAAGATAGTTCTTCGTCACAAACATCTCTTGACGAAGATAGTTCTTCGTCATCAATAGTTCGACGAAGTATGATTCTTCGTCAAGGGAGTTGTTCGCCATGAGGGCCTTCAGCCCAAATGAAACCCAGTTGTGGCTCGGCCCTGTTCGCACTATATAAACACAAACCTGTCTAACCCTAAACTCTCCTCCTCATTTGTGAACGCCGGCGGCACCCCTCATCTCCCTCGAAGCCCTCTTGAACTTTCGTGATCATCTCATCATTCGATTAGTATCCCACCACACTTCACGTTGTTTGATGATTGTTTTGTGATGATTGAGATCTACTGTGGATATAGGGTTTTGTTAGAAACCATGCTCTCATATTGTGTTAATTAGGGTTTTGATGTTTCCTTATTAAATCAAAGAAATTAGAACATGCATGATGAGGACTCGATGGCTTGTATTCGTTCATGTTCACTACGCGGTTCGATTATTCTGCTTGTTGAATTTATATTATGTTAAAACACACAAATCTGATTGTGTATGGTTATTGGATAATCTAGACTGTGATACAATGAGCATGATGATTAGGGTTGCTTACGATTGGTGTTTACGAGAATTAAGGAAATTGTTACAATCATGAAATTTGTATGAACATGAATGATAACTGATTAAATCATATTGTTCGATCCGTTTTGGAATATAGAATGTGTTTACTAAAATTACGGGAGAATAGTTAAAACAAAAAAGGAGAACATGAAACTGTTAGTGCAGCAACGAATATTCCCCCTCCCCCCACGAAGTATCCATGTCGACAAAGAACTAATTCTTCGTCGACAAGCCTATGACGAACAATTAAAGTACTTCATCACAATCACTCTTGACGAAGTCTGATTCTTCGCCAAGAGGGGTTCTTCGCCAACATGATTCTTTGCCGTAAGAGCATACCACGAAGAATTGATTCTTCGTGGAGATGTTGTTAGCAAACAAACAGAACAGTTATAATAATTTATACAGTTTATAAAGTGCATGAGATTTGAGTAATTGCGATCTGTTATTCGGTGATCTTTGCGGCTAATGCCATCTGTGAAAATACGTGATTTAATTGATTATGAAACTGATCATATTGGTAACCACGGTAGGGTTTGGTTGACCAACTTGGAACGGGTAACTTAATATACCGAGCAAAACTAAGGTGAGTTCACTTCTCTCAATACAAGCATGCGTCCGGTGGGGACAATCAAACAGGCAAACAAATAAATGGGTTTTTATAAACCCACATCCTTGTAGGGGATGTGAGGCAGTTTTCACAAACCCATATCCTTGTAGGGGATATGAGGCGGTTTTCAGTAAATGTTGATGTTGGATAATACACCCACTTTCTATCACTTAAGTCCCATCATACTACCAAACAAGTTGCTTGTAGGGCAACGGGGTTATTAGTTGATAGCGCTATTAGGTTTGGCACCCTCACGACGTACCTGGTTAGGGCGGGCGTGAACTAATAACTTTAAAATCATGACCAATGTTTGATAGAGCATTGGGGAAGGGCAAAAAGGAGTTGTCTGCGGTATCGAGTTATTATTAACATAACGTAAATCAATACTTGGTAACAAACGGCTAAACAAACTGTGAACTCGCCAGCTTTCGCTGATACACTTTTCTGCATGCTTGCTGGCCCTTAGGTACACTGGCATGGAACTTGCTGTCTAGGAGGATGGAGTGGTCATGGGTTGTGGCTTTTGGAACGCTCTTTGATGTTGCACTGTTTTTTTTTAATATTTCATAAAACTTATTGAATAAACTCTTATGCTTCCACTGAACATGTTTGATTTACTAAACTCGAGTTTGAGTTATACTATCATGTTTAATGGGAATTTCTATTATACTTATGGTTCTATGTGATTAGTGGCTAGATCCGGGTACGTCTCACGCCTCGCTGGGGTTTCCGCATGTGGTATTTTGGGGGTGTGACAATAGCAATGAATATCTATATCTAGCCTACAGAATGACGTGTAATTCTAACCCTTCATTGATGAGGATATCTCTATAGGTAGACCAGTACTCATCTTTGACTAAATTAATGCCTAAAAAAATGGAGATCTAGCAATTATTACTTCCATTAAAGTAGATATTTTCTATCTATTAACAAAAACAGAAAGTATGATGTAGAAAAATACCCTGAACACAGTTAGAACATTGTGAGATGATCTATCTTTTTACATCCTAACTGGCTATCTATTGCCTAAGAAGAATACATGGCTATATTAACACACATATATACATATACTTCAAATCACAGATAGGATCATGTAGTACAGACCATTTTTGCACCAAGTCTAAATTTTCCACGTGTTTGTTTCAACCCGTACTTTGTCTCGGATAAAACTGCATGATCATTATGTATTAGAGAAGTAACATGACAATGAAACAAAACTCAACAAAAACTGCCAAACACTACCAAAGATGCATAAAAGAACCTCCAAAGACCAGGACCAATTCATCAAGACTTAAATATCCCTTAACAGATTAAAAAAACATGTTAAGGTCAAACTTAACATGTGGTAACCAGGTGGCAAGCTACATACAGTCTGAAACAGAGTCAAACATCCCTCAATAGGCGTTATCAGCCAATGCTCAGACCACCTACAAAAAACACACACACCCTCAATCAATCACAGTTCAATATTCATTCAAACAATATCACAAGCATCTAGCATGCAACTTTAAACATACACACACACACACACTTCTTCCCCCCATAAGGCCACACAAACCTTGCTGGTGTCAAACAAACCTAGTTCTCTTTTTTATACATCAGTTGTACCAGATCAATTACTCGAAAGGGATGAAGGTGCGAGGGGATGTAATTCACACATAATCTAAAAAATAATATAAGTCATTTGAATGTGACACCTTAACATTAGCCATGAAAGCGGTGGCAACAATAAATCAACCATTTGGAGATACAGTGGCCATATTGTTCTTAAGCTAATTACTTCAACAAAGCTATTATAAGTTAAAAGTGGTGCCTTGGCTGTAAGAAAATGCATACACGGGTCAGATGAGCCTATAACTGGCTATCTATTGCCTAAGAAGAATACATGGCTATATTAACACACATATATACATATACTTCAAATCACAGATAGGATCATGTAGTACAAACCATGTTTGCACCAAGTCCGAATTTTCCGCGTGTTTGTTTCAGCGTACTTTGTCCCGGATAAAACTGCATGATCATTATGTATTAGAGAAGTAACATGACAATGAAACAGAACTCAACAAAAACTGCCAAAGATGCATAAAAGAACCTCCAAATACTAGGACCAATTCATCAAGACTTAAATATCCCTGAACAGGTTAAAAGAAACATGTTAAGGTATAACTTAACATGTGGTAACCAGGTGGCAAGCTACATACAGTCTGAAACAGAGTCAAGCATCCCTCAATAGGCGTCATCGACCAATGCTTAGACCACCTACAAAACCATACACACCCTCAATCAATCACAGTTCAATATTCACTCAGACAATATCACAAACACCTGGCATGCAACTTTAAACACACACACACACACACACTTCTTCCCCCATAAGGCCACACAAACCTTGTTGTGTTAAACAAACCTGGTTCTTTTTTTATACATCAGTTGTACCAGATCAATTACTCGAAAGGGATAAAGGTGAGAGGGGATGTAAGTCACACATAATCTAAAAAATAATATAAGTCATTCGAATATGACACCTTAACATCAGCCATGAAAGCGGTGACAACAATAAATCAACCATTTGGAGATACAGTGGCCATATTGTTCTTGAGCTAATTGCTTCAACAAATCTATTATAAGCTAAAAGTGGTGCCTTGGCTGTAAGAAAATACATACACAGGTCAAATGAGCATATAAGTTGTAAAGATAATATAGTCAAGTGGATGTTAAAGCACTTTCACCTTTTAATATATTTCCAAAAAGAAAATAAACCTTCTGAAGTGTGACAAATTTAACATGTCCATAACCTGCAAATTGATTATCCCTCATGGCAAGACGGACCTCAAGATCTTCATTAGAATTGTTATTATGATGAATATATCTATGTAGGGTACCCCAGTTGTCATAAATGGTCAAACACGGTTAAGTTGCAAAGCTAATGAATAAGATGAACATACAAACTACTTTCTTCAACAGAGAAGAACAGAAAGTTTATCCAATCCATACTATAACCTTTGATTATAAGACCTAAATAACATTCAACCATTAACCAAATCGGAAGTAACCGTCGATTATAACAGTAAATCAAAGAATACTAAATCGCATACAATAATCAATCATCAAATCAACTTAATACTATCTCTAAATCGCATACAATAATCGATCATCAAATTGTCTATTAAAAACCTAACTAACATTCAGCCATTAATGAAATCAGATGAATCTAACAACAAAATATAATAATCGAACCAAAAGATAGAGATTACCGTCGAGTTTAGAGCCCTGAAATCCGATGAATGTTGATTGAAAGCTTCGATTTACCTTCATCGCCGTGTTCACTAGAGAGATGGAATAATTAAGGTTAGAATGAGGTTTACAGTGTAAGCTTTGTGTATTTTAGGTAAGTTATTAACTCAATTTAGATCTATCCATTTAGCATTCGGACTATCCATTTAGGGGTTTTCATTTAGGCGGGAAAATTTAGCTGAGATGAAACCACAGGGTGACACGTGTCCCCCAATGGTTTCTTTTATATGTATAATAGATACTTGTTTACATGATCATCACGCTTGTATACACGTACTTAATTCTCGTAAAAACAATCGAAAATACATGATTTTGATACTTAATATATGTTTAAACACTCGATTATACATCCACAATACATAACCTCTACTTTCATACATAATCTCCACTTAATTATATGTTATTTCTATGAATTATGCATTAAAACACTTAGTATACTAAACATCAAGAACCAAAGTTGCCAAAAAATTGAAAAATGTCCGGAGACATTGGCCCGCGACACGCGCACGGGAGCAGCCTAGCTGCCGCGACCCGCGACGCGTACTTAATCCGCATCCAGCTCTTATATGCGCGACTATTGGCCCTTTTCTCACATTTTCATTAAACACCCAACTAACCCACTTAAATGCCTAAACCCTAACACCACATTATAAATTCAATCCTTCCACACACTCCCAACATTTTACACTCCCTCAAATCACTCTCAAACTCTCACAATTCATTCAATTTCTCAAGTTCTTGGCAGATTCTTACTTTGCTCAAAACAATGAACTTTGAGCACTTTTTCTCTACTTTTCTTCATGTTTCTTGTACCAATCTACTTGGATGACCTTCAAGGATGTTATCCAAGATTCATCAAGGTGTAATCACGAGATACATCACTTATATAAGGCTCCAAAGTCATATTTATTTTCTGATTTATATAAACATATTGTAAATTCATTTTCTTCAACTTTTCTTCATCATTTCTTCTTCCACAAGGCTTGGAACACCTCTAGGAATGTTTCCACAGGTTTACCATGGTAAACCAAGGGGGAACAAAACCATTTTGAGGTCTAAACTTTCTGTTTTGGAAGAATACTTGTTATGCTTTCATAAAACTATGTTTTCTTGATGTTATCTTGTGCCTATGTGTTCTTGAACCTATCTAAGGTTAGGAGACTTGTTAGGAATAGATTCTTATGAGTTTAAGAGGTACAAACACCTCTAAACTTTCTGTTTTTGTTCAATGTTCTTGTGCTTTTGTTTCTTTGCTAAAAGTTGGTGGAATCTTGTACCCACCAAGCGCACAACTTAGTCTATAGTTGTGGGTTTGTGTTGAGGCAATTTCCATCAAGTTATGAGTTCAAAAACTCTTTATTTTCAGTTTATACATATCATAATCCAAGTGTTGAAAGCAAGCATGATTCATCATCTTTCATATGATGAACTTGTGACTTGTGAAGTGTGAACCATGGGAGCTTGGGCTTTCCAGTCTAGTTCCACTCCTTCACCTGTGAACGTGTGTATAAACACTCAAGTGACTTCCTAGTATCAAAGTAACATAGCCCCGCCTAGCCTCCAACACTTAGGATTACCTTTCCATGTCGTGTTGGTTCACCCGAGTTAGGATTTACTTGGTCACTTGAGCATAAAATAGTTTGTTCTTTATTTCTTATTATTCATGACCTTCCGAATCATCCTTGTGATGATTTTTGTATTGGTGAATCATACAAAGAGGTTAATCCTCCATGCTTGACTTAAATTACAATCTATGATATCTATGATGGACTTAGTTTTAGGTTAATATTATAACTATACTATAAAATATATAAATATAAACATAACTGAATTCTTGATGTTAATCGAATTGTGTTCATACGTCGCGAATATAATTATATTATCTTTGTTCTTTATTCCTCATTTGTGATTCTAACGGGCACGTTAGGACCCATGAAAACACTTTAAAAACTTAGTGTCCAAACGAGTGTCTAGACGAGATATACTTTTGCATACATATACTTTTATACTTAATTCGAATCCAAACATTCCATAAACTCCAAACATCGAACACATTCATTCTCCTATTCTCATTAACTCATCAATACACGGACAATCGGAAAGCTTTTACAATATTGTGAGTATAATTGACCATTTTTACACTTTAATGCACTTTTGGGTGTAACATGTTTTAACTATCAAATTCACAAAACACATAATCAAACTTATTCAATCACTCAATCCACCAAATATGCTATTTGTTATGCTTAGGTTGTTTATGCTAGAAGACATACATGCACTCTATTTGTCATTAACTTAGCTAGCCCACCTTAACAATTATAGCGCTATAGGAGTAGCACACCACCCGACGGGGTATTGTTAAGTTAACATTTTACGGTCTCGATTACTTCGGTGTCGAGGGATGCACATTATTATACATAACGGTCTCGTTCACTTTGGTGGCGAGGGATGCACATTATTCTTATGGACACTCGGGTTTGGCCTATCGTTATACATGCTAGCTTTAACTTTGTATATAAATTGCCATGTTGGATTTGAGACAAACTTTTATTACATTATGCTAGTACTCAAAACTTGTATACTCACCATTACTTTTGTATTGAACTATACTTCAAAACATGTTGCAGGATTATGATGATGATGATGATGATGCACGGAACTTAGTAGGATGCCCGCATTTTAAACTTTAAATACTTGTAATGTAATTCGTTTTGTTTCAACTTGTTGCATTCTATTTCAAATAATGTAATTGATTCTTTTAGCAAAGAAATGAAATTTATTAAATACTTGTCACATTAGTGTTATGAAGTCTCTTGCAATCTCGTTTTCGTCTCACTCCAATGTTTCCGCCATCGGTTGGGGTGTAACACATAGGTTTTGCAAATACGATATAAAAGATATGTTAAGCAATTTGCATGTCAAAAGTTTATCTAAAACAATCTTGTGAAAACAAACACATTGGGAACAAAGGATGATGTACAACCAACCCTAGTGACTGAAGGAACTCCAAAAGTTAACCTTTGTAAATGATACTGTTTCAATCACCCCCCCCCCCAAAAAAAAAGGTCAATGAATAGGATGTGTTTGTTAGACCTATAGTAATATAATCTACTATAGTTGGTGATGTCTTCAAAATACAACATATAAATTACATCAAATGAGGCATAAAATCAACCCTTTTCTAGTACTCATGTTGGAAAAATCTTGTGTTTTTGTTCCTTTTTAATTTACAGGGTCAAAAGAGCTTAAACGCACATAAGAAGCGAAATAACGGCAAAAACCAACATAAATAAAAAAGAAGAGAAATTGACACTTCATGTCGACCCTCCAAGCTTCACCCCAAGACCAAAAACAACAATTCAGAAGGCTGACATGTGGCTGTCCCAGCTTAGCACAGGGTTGTGCCACCCTAAGCATGGGCCGTGCCAACTTAACATGGGGTTGTGCCCAACTCCAGATTCGATGAAGCAAAAGACACACATATGCAGACTGTCAACACGGGGCCGTGTCAAATGGACACGGGGTCGTGGTCAACTCCCAGATTCATAGAATCTTGGATAGTACAGCAAGTACAATGGGCACGGGGCCGTGTTAGTACAAGTTTGACATTGCAGTTAATGAAGAAGAGAGAGAATGACCAAAACGGGGCCGTGTCAGGTGGGCACGGGGCAGTGTTGAGGTTCTGATTTCAGCTATAAATGGGAGTGCTTGGTTTCATTTCAATTCATCCCTTGGCAAACCACTTCTCTCTCACTTGCTACCACTACAACACCATCATCCACCACCATCATCCATTTTTCCATCTTTAGAGTGTGTGTAGTCTCGGGATCCAAGATTAATCGTAAGAATCTTTGTCAAACAAAGACCATGCTTGGCTAAATTCTTACATCACTTGATGAAGACATATCTTTTGTGTATTTCTTTTATGATTTCCAATCTTTGGCTACTTTTTAATTGGCTATGTATTAATGACTTTAATAAATAGTTTTTTTTATATTGAAGGCAAATTTATTCACCCATTCTTCATATGTCGTTTACTCAACATATTCATGTCTTTACAATCTATATAAAGCATGTTAATTTCCTGTAAGGGGGTTAGAAGGGTGGATTGGGTAATTCTATGTCTCGTTCAGTGTATAGATCCTGCGAGAACCTGGTGCAAGTTTAGTACTACTCCATGGATTGGCCAGGAATGACTGGCCCGACTGAGAGTAAGAAAACGCTTGCACCCCTTATTCACAAACTACTATTAAAACTTCAAACCAACCCCGCGAGGACTGTATCCCTGCTGACTCAGACCAACGGGTTGAGGGTGATCACCGCCTCGTAAGGGGGGTCCACCAAATTTTGCTTTCATAACATACTTAATTATCTTTCAATATTCCGACCTAGTGGGATTGTATCATTGCTGACTCAAACCACTAGGTTGAGGGTAACGTCGCCTCCAAAAGAGAGGCCTATTACTATAACTAAGATAATCTCTTAAAATACCCAAAGTGCGGAAATCATCAAAAGGGTACATGAAAGATAAATCGGATCCAAGTGATTCTTTCTTGTCTATCATTTTTATTTTATTTTTATTTTCTGTTTTTATCTTTTTATTAGTTTAAAAATCTTTTCTCAAAGTTTGATTCGATTAGACATTGACGATAAGCCGGTACTAAAAGCTCTTGTGTCCTTGGACGACCCCTCGGTATCTTGCCATCACTATACTACGTCCGCGATGGGTGCACTTGCCTTAACGTGTGTAGAGTGATAGTTGTTTTGGGTCATTTTCTGAGCATATATGTATCCTGACTAATAATCTGCTTTTGATTGTTTACTTGTGATCAGGATATTGGTAACATCCTGGTGCGATATCCTGGTATTAACTAAATTAACCACGTGCAGGTTAGAAGTTGTGGGTCACTAACGGTCGAATGGACCTCTTCTCCTTAAGACTCGGGCAAACCAGTTACATGAGAGACGTTGAACCCGAAGGACCAGGTCTACAACGTTCAAGTAGGGAATATCCGCCGAATCCCGGTTTAATAGGGTAGTTTGTTGAATTTCTTTTACTATAAATAGATGGGGCGGATCAGATTGAGGCACGCAATTTTTCACACACTCTCTTTCGCACACTTTGCTCTCTAGCTTTTAGCAAACACTACACACAAACACTTGTACTCGAATTACCTTGTAACACCTAGTTGATCCGCATCACATCCTGCACTGTATCTTGATATTCGAAGTAAGAGAAGAACAAGGCAGCTACGATTGTCAGCTCCCGAGGTTTTGTGCCGGCGATCTAGATTGATCAAGGGCTTTCCTCGTACATCTCGTGTCACCCTTTACATTTTTGCTCATTGTTTGATCATAGATACAGCTCTATATTCTGAGCCGTATCCTGAAACTGTTTTTGCAAATAATTTGATTAACATGTTTTCGACACTCGTTTCTAGCACACTACCTCACCTAACTAATTTGATCACTTAATTGCTTCGGTAATTTTTTACCAAAACAATTTGGCGCCCACCGTGGGGCAAGTGGTGCTATTTTTACTAAAAACTTTAGTAAAATCATTACTCGGTTTTCTATTGTCAAAACTTTTTGCTACATTGTTTTCAATGGCCTCGAGATCAAATATGAGCTCTTCCACCATATCTGCTACAACCTCTGCAACAATTGGTTCGGTGCTTCCACCTCCTCCTCCAAGAATGCAAGCCTCTTCACAAGGAGCTGAAAGTCATGTGGCTCGGGATGTTATTCCCGCTCCCAGTGCCCAGGGATCTGGTCCTGTTTTGGCTTCTAATGACGAAATTCTGAATTTGTTTGGTAGTGTACAGGAACAGATGAGGTAGCAGCAGGAAACTAATCGGATGCTGATGAGAGAGATACAACTCTTGAAATCCGGCCCAAGTAGGCCTGCGAAAGAAACTGTTACTCCCTTGCAACCTAGGGCTTTGAACTTCAGTTCTGTAGTTTATACTGAAGATAACCGGGGGAATATCATGCCAAGCCATTCCCAGAATCATACTCCTGAGATACCCTCTACGATAAGAGTATCAACCGTGAAAAGCTCAGGATATGCTTCAGGATATGGCCAGAATCCCCAGACTGGTAATGTATCTAATAATAATAACACTCTTGCTACTAATGGTGTTGGATCTTTGCAGGATGCAGGTATGGCGTCAATATTTACTAGGGAGCTTCAAAAGTTGAAAGACATGATATCCAGTGTGTCTGGAGTGGTCCAGCCGATTCCAGAAGTATCCCAAGACAGTCACAGGATATCCCGGTTTATGCATCCTATCTGTGATGCTGAAATCCCGAAAAGATTTCAAACCCCCAACATGAAACTCTATGACGGAACCACGGATCCTGAATAGCATATCGCCCAGTATATGGAAAGGATGGAGATCAACCCTATCCCTCCAGATCTCAAGGAAGCATGTCTCTGCAAGGATTTTGGTTCTACATTGACAGGATCAGCCTTAAAATGGTTGTTCAATGTTCCTCCTCACTCAATTACTTTGTTTGCTCATTTGGTTAATTTATTTAATAGTCAGTTTTCCTTTAGCCGGAGTTTTGAGAAACTAACCAGTGATCTTTACAGGATAACTCAAGGGCCTCAGGAATCCTTGAGGGATTATGTGAACAAGTTTAGTCGGGAATCCTTGGATATCCCACATCTTGATATTGCAACAGCTGTGCAGTCTTTTAAGATGGGATTACAAAAAGATTCTCAGTTTTATCAGGATCTTGTAATGAATCCATGCAGGAATCTCGACGAAGCTCGTAACAGGGCCTTGAGATATATTCTCTTGGAAGATGACAAAAAGATGCAAGAAAGGATGAATTCTACCTCAACCTATGAATCAACCAACAGGAAATCAGAATCCTCGTATAAACCATATCGCTCTAAGCCATATGGTAGAAATGACAACAAGAAAGTGAATGATGTTGAAGACGAGGATCCTGAAGAATATCCTGAATTATCTGAATAATGTTTTTTTGTTAACATACCTGAGTTAATGTATGCTATGTAGGGTTTAGGAGACAAAGCTAGGTGGCCTCGAAAGAATCAACAAAAAGCAGATTGGAAGGATAAATCCAAATGGTGTGCCTTCCATGAAGATTTCGGACATGTAATTGAGGATTGCATTGCTCTAAGGAAAGAAATAAGCTACCTATTGAGCAAGGGGTATCTAAAGGATCTGCTGGGAAGAAAGAAGAATAATGGGCAGGATCCTGAGAAGGATCCTGAACGAGCAGCATCACCCCCAGCAGATGCCAAAATAATTAACTTTATTTCAGGAGGATCCGACATTTGTGGGACTTCGTATTCTGCGGCCAAGAGACATGCAAAGGAGGCTAAGACTGAAAGGGGAGATAAACCAGCCAGGATGACTACCCTCACAACTGATAAAGTGATCACTTTCGACAGTGATGACAGGGATACTGTCCAGGATCCTCACCATGATGCTCTAATATCCATTTTGTACGCAGGATATTGGTGGATAATGGCAGCTCCGTCAACATAATCCAACTAGAAACTTTGAAAAGAATGAATGTATCTCCAATGGATATTACTTCAAAATCCACCGTGCTTGTTGGGTTCAGTGGAGAGGCCAGGAACACAGTGGGAGAGATAAAGTTACCAGTATATGTTGAAGGGGTCAACTCAATACAACGTTTCTGTGTGATGGACTCCCTATCCTGCTACAACATCATACTAGGCAGGCCATGGATCCATGACATGAAGGCTGTGCCATGGACTTATCATCAGTGCATCAAGATCCCTACCCCTTGGGGGTTGTCAAGGTTGATAGTGATTAGCAGGAGGCGAAGGAATGTTACTCATCCTCAATGAAATCCTCAGTCAAGCCTAATGCAGCATAGCAATTAAAGATGCGGGCCCAGGATATCGTGGAGGCTTCGGAGCAGGATGTAAAGAAAATAATCCTGGATCAAGATAATCCGGATATCTCGGTGCTCGTAGGAACCAATATCCCACAGGATATTGAAAATCAATTGACTAATTTTTTGAAATGCAGGATGTCAACATTCGCATGGAAGCACGAGGATATGACTGGTATTTCCAAGGATATTATAACACATAAGCTTGGTATTGACAGGTCATTCAAGCCGGTCCAACAAAAGAGAAGGAAATTTGCTCCGGAGCGAAATGTGATCATCCAAGAGGAAGTTGAAAGACTACTAAGGAGCAAGATGATTAGAGAAGTGAAGTTTCCTAAATGCCTTGCGAATGTAGTCGTGGTACAAAAGCAAAATGGGAAATGGAGAGTTTGTGTAGATTACACGGACTTAAGCATAGCCTGTCCCAAAGACCCGTTTCCTCTACCTCATATTAATTCAATGGTAGATGTTACCGCTGGCCACAAGATGTTAACCTTCATGGATGCCTCTTCAGGATTTCAGCAAATCCAAATGGAACCCTCTGATCAGGAGGATACTGCTTTCATGACACCCACAGGTCTTTATTGTTATACTGCTATGCCCTTTGGTTTGAAAAATGCAGGTGCAACATACCAAAGGTTGGTAAACATGATGTTTAAAGACAAGCTGGGGGACACCATGGAGGTATATATTGACGATATGGTGGTGAAATCTAAAAAGGCTAAGGATCACCTCCAGGATATTAAGGGAGCGTTTGATATCCTGGATCAATATAACATGAAACTGAATCCTGCTAAGTGCCATTTCGGAGTGGGGGCAGGAAAGTTTCTAGGATATATGGTGACCAAAAGGGGGATAGAGGCAAGCCCGGAGCAGATTAAAGCTATCCTGGATATAAAATCACCTTCAAATTTGAAGGATGTTCAACGGTTAACAGGCCGAGTAGCAGCATTGAATAGATTTATTTCAAGATCCTCGGAGAAGTGCAAGGAATTTTATGATATCCTCAAGAAGAATAAGAAGTTCGAATGGGGAGCAAAGCATGAAGCAGCCTTGCAGGATTTGAAGCAGTATCTTTCAACCGCACCCTTATTGATGAAGCCTGAGGATGGCGAACCATTATCCCTGTATCTTGCAGTATCAGGGAATGCAGTAAGTGTTGTCCTTGTAAAGGATCATGAAGGTCAGCAGTGTCCTGTCTATTATGTTAGTAAAACTTTATTAGATGCTAAAACTAGATATTCTCATCTAGAAAAATTGATATTAGCCCTAGTTATGGCATCAACAAAACTTAGACATTATTTTGAGACACATAGGATTCATGTTAAAACTAATTATCCTATTAAGAACGTGCTTAGGAAAGCTGAGATGTCTGGTAGGATGGCTAAATGGTCAGTGAAATTAAGTGCATTTGATCTAGTATATGAGCCTAGAAATGCCATAAAGTCTCAGGCTTTAGCTGACTTTGTGGCCGATTTCAGTAGTGACATTCAAAATGAAGTAGACCTAGAAGTACAGCAGCTAGGAGAAAATCTGGAATCCTGGACGCTATATACTGACGGTGTATTATGTTAGTAAAACTTTATTAGATGCTAAAACTAGAAATTCTCATCTAGAAAAATTGATATGAGCCCTAGTTATGGCATCAACAAAACTTAGACATTATTTTGAGACACATAGGATTCATGTTAAAACTAATTATCCTATTAAGAACGTGCTTAGGAAACCTGAGATGTCTGGTAGGATGGCTAAATGGTCAGTGAAATTAATTGCTTTTGATCTAGTATATGAGCCTAGAAATGCCATAAAGTCTCAGGCTTTAGCTGACTTTGTGGCCGATTTCAGTAGTGACATTCAAAATGAAGTAGACCTAGAAGTACAGCAGCTAGGAGAAAATCTGGAATCCTGGACGCTATATACTGACGGTGCATGTAATATAAGAGGTGTAGGTTTTGGTATACTACTAAAATCGCCACAGGGGGACATATTACCCCAGGATATTAGGTGTGAATTTCCTGCTACTAATAATGAGGCAGAATATGAAGCTTTAATTGCAGGATTAGAGTTGGCTAAAAATATGAGTATCAAGAATTTGCAAGTATATGTTGATTCTTTGTTAATCACTAATCATTTTAATGGAACCTATGCAGTTAAAGGTGAGAAGTTAATCGAGTATCTCGAAATTCTCAAAAAGTTAGCAGGATATTTCGATATTTTTACACTTGAGCAGGTACCAAGAGAGGATAATGCTGAAGCTGATGCCTTGGCAAATCTGGGATCATCGGTCAGGATACCGGAAGGAACCCGAATACCAATATTACATATCCTATATCCAGCGACGAATCCTCAGGATAAGGAAGTAATAAGTATTCAGGATCCTGATGATGAGTATCCCGAGCAGGATCCTAAGTCCTGGACGGCTCCAATCATGAGATATCTCAAGGAAGGACAGATCCCAAAGGATGAGAACCCTAAGGCCTTTATGTTATGGCTCATTTTCTAAGCGTACATATCTTGAACTATATCCTGCTTTTTATTGTTTATCTCTGATCAGGATACTGGACGGGGATATTGCTGACATCCTGGGTGATATCCTGATGTATATCGAATTAATCACGTGCAGGTTAAAGGCTGGGACTTGCTAACGGTCAAGTGGACTTCATTTCCTCAAGACTCGGGCGTGTTTGTTAAAGGAGAGACGTTGAGCCCGAAAGACCAGGTCTCCAACGTTCAACTAAGGAATATTCGTTGGATCCCGGTTATGTAGGATAGTTAGTTACATTTGTTTTACTATAAATAGATGGGGGCGGATCAGATTAAGGCACGCAATTTACACACTTTCAAACACTTTCTCTCTAGTTAATCGCAAACACTACACACAACACTTGTACTTAAATTACATTGTAACACATAGTCGATCCGCACCACATCCTGCACTGTATCCTGATATTTGAAGCAATAGAAGAACAAGGCAGCTGCGATTGTCAGCTCCCGAGGTTTTATGCCGGCGATCTAGATTGATCAAGGGCTTTCCTCGTACATCACGTGTCAACCTTTACTTTTTTGCTCATTGTCTGATCATAGATACAGCTTTATATCCTGAGCTGTATCCTGAAACTGTTTTCATATCTAACTTGGTTAGCATATTTTTTACACATAATTTTAGCACACTACCTCACTTAACTAATTTGATCACTAAATTGCTTAGGTAATTTTTGACCAAAACAATTTGGCGCCCACCGTGGGGCAAGTGGTGCTACTTTTACTAAAAATCTTTGTAAAATCATTAATCGGTTTTCTATTTTCAAAACTTTTTGCCACATTGTTTACAATGGCCTCAAGATCAAACATTAGCTCTTCCACTATGTCTGCTACAACCTCTGCTACTACTGGTTCGGTGCTTCCACCACCTCCTCCAAGGATGCCGTTTTCTTCACAATCTCAAGATGTTATCCCTACTCGGAGTGTCCAGGGATCTGCTCCCGTTTTAGCCTCTAACGATGAAATTTTGACTTTATTTGGAAGTGTGCAGGAACAAATGAGGCAGCAACAGGAGACTAACCAAATGCTGTTAAGAGAAATACAACTCTTAAAAGCTAGCTCGAGTAGACCCGCTGAAGAAACTGTCACTCCTATACAGCCCAGGGCTTTGAACTTCAGTTCCGCAGTTTACACTGAGGATAATAGGGGGAATGTCGTCCCAAGCCATTCTCAGAATCATACCCCTGAGATACCCTCTTCGGTCAGGATATTGACTGTGAGAAGTTCATGATATGCTTCAGGATTTGGCCAAAATCCTCAGAACGGTAATGTGTCAAATAATAATATTCTTGCTACTAACAATAATGGCTCTTTGCAGGATGCAGGTATGACGTCAACATTTACCAGGGAGCTCCAGAAATTGAAGGACATGATATCCAGTGTACCTGGAGTGGTCCAGCCAATTCCGGAAGTATCCCAGGACAGCCACAGGATATCCCGCTTTGCATATCCCATCTGTGATGCTGAAATCCCAAAAAGATTTCAGACTCCCAACATGAAGCTGTATGATGGGACTACGGATCCTGAAGAGCATGTTGCCCAGTATAGGGAAAGAATGGAGATTAACCCTATCCCTCCGGAGCTTAAGGAAGCATGCTTATGCAAGGGATTTGGTTCTACTCTGACAGGATCAGCCTTAAAATGGCTGTTAAACGTTCCTCCTCACTCAATTACTTCGTTTGCTCATTTGGTTAATTTATTTAACAGTCAATTTTCTTGTAGTCGGAGTTTTGAGAAACTAACCAGTGACCTTTACAGGATAACTCAAGGGCCTCGGGAATCTTTGAGGGATTATGTGAACAAATTCAGTCGAGAATCCTTGGATATCCCACATCTTGATGTTGCAACAGCTGTGCAAGCTTTTAAGATGGGATTACAAAAGGATTCTCAGTTTTATCAAGATCTTGTAATGAATCCCTGCAGGAATCTCGACGAAGCTCGTAACAGGGCTTTGAGATATATCCGTCTGGAAGATGACAAGAAGATGCAGGAGAGTATGAATTCTACCTCAACCTATGAATCAACTAACAGGAAATCAGAAACCTCATATAAGCCATATCGCTCCAGGCCATATGGCAGAAATGATAACAAGAAAGTGAACGCTGTTGAAGACGAGGATCCTGAAGAATATCCTGATTTATCTGAATACTGCTTTTCTGTTAATATACCTGAATTAATGTATGCTATGCAGGGCTTAGGGGACAAAGCTAGGTGGCCTCGAAAGAACCAGCAGAAAGCTGATTGGAAGGATAAATCCAAATGGTGTGCCTTCCAAGAAGACTTCGGACATATGACCAAGGATTGCATTGCTTTAAGGAAGGAGATAAGTTACCTGTTAAGCAAGGGGTATCTGAAGGACCTGCTGGGAAAAAAGAAGAATAAAGGGCAGGATCCCGAGAAGGATCCTGAACGAGCAGCATCACCCCCAGCAGATGCCAAGATAATTAACTTTATTTCAGGAGGATCCGACATTTGTGGGACTTCGTATTCGGCGGCCAAGAGACATGCAAAGGAAGCTAAGAGCGAGAGGGGAGACAGACCAGTCAGAATGACTACCCTCACAACTGATAAAGTGATCACTTTCGATAGTGATGACAGGGATACTGTTCAGGATCCTCACCATGATGCTTTAGTAATAACATTATATGTGGCTAACCATTTTGTACGCAGGATACTGGTAGACAACGGTAGTTCTGTCAATATAATTCAGCTGGAAACATTGAAGAGGATGAATGTATCTCTGATGGATATCACTTCCAAGTCCACTGTGCTCTTTGGTTTCAGTGGAGAAGCTAGGAATACCGTAGGGGAGATAAAGTTACCAGTATATGTTGAAGGGGTCAACTCAATACAACGCTTCTGTGTGATGGACTCCTTATCCTGCTATAACATCATACTGGGAAGACCATGGATTCACGATATGAAGGCTGTGCCATCATCATATCACCAATGCATCAAGATCCCTACCCCTTGGGGGGTTGTCAAGGTGGAAAGTGATCAACAGGAAGCGAAAGAATGCTACTTATCCTCGATGAAATCCTCAACTAAGTCTAGTACAGCATAGCAATTAAAGATGCGGGCCCAGGATATCGAGGAGGATTCGGAGCAGGATGTGAAGAAAATTATCCTGGATCAGGATAATCCTGATATCTCGGTGCTCGTAGGAACCAATATCCCTCAGGATATTGAAGAACAGATAACTAACTTTTTGAAATGCAGGATGTCAACGTTTGCATGGAAGCATGAGGATATGACAGGCATATCCAAAGACATTATCACTCACAAGCTTGGAATTGACAAATCATTTAAGCCTGTTCAGCAAAAAAGAAGAAAATTCGCTCCTGAAACGGAATGCGATTATCCAAGAGGAAGTTGAAAGATTGTTGAAGTCCAGGATGATCAGAGAAGTCAAGTTTCCAAGATGGCTAGCAAACGTAGTTGTGGTACAGAAGAAAAACGGGAAATGGAGAGTCTGTGTAGATTACACGGACTTGAACAAGGCTTGTCCTAAAGATCCATTTCCTCTCCCTCATATCGATGCAATGGTATATGCTACTGCCGGACATGAAATGTTAACATTCATGGACGCATCCTCAGGATTTCAGCAGATTCAAATGGAGCCTTCGGATCAGGAGGATACTGCTTTCATGACACCAACAGGTATATATCGCTATACTGCTATGCCTTTCGGTTTGAAAAATGCAGGTGCAACGTACCAGAGATTGGTAAACATGATGTTCAAAGATAAGCTGGGGGACACCATGGAGGTATATATTGACGATATGGTGGTAAAATCTAAAAGAGCTGAGGATCACCTCCAGGATATCAAGGGAGCATTTGATATCCTGGATCAATACAACATGAAGCTGAATCCTGCTAAGTGCCATTTCGGAGTGGGGGCAGGAAAGTTTCTTGGATATATGGTGACAAAAAGGGGGATAGAAGCAAGCCCAGAGCAGATCAAAGCTATCCTGGATATAAAATCACCCTCAAATATGAAGGACGTACAAAGGTTGACAGGCCGAGTAGCAGCTTTGAATAGATTTATTTCAAGATCCTCAGAAAAATGCAAGGAATTCTATGATATCCTCAAAAAGAATAAGAAATTTGAATGGGGAGCAAAGCATGAAGCAGCCTTGCAGGATTTGAAGCGATATCTCTCAATCGCACCTCTATTGATGAAGCCTGAAAATGGTGAACCACTATCCCTATACCTCGCTGTATCAGTGAATGTTGTAAGTGTCGTTCTTATAAAAGACCATGAAGGTCAGCAATATCCTGTATATTATGTTAGTAAAAGTTTGTTAGATGCTGAAACTAGGTATTCTCATTTAGAAAAATTGATATTAGCTCTAGTCATGGCATCGACAAAGCTTAGACATTATTTTGAGACACATAGGATCCATGTTAAAACAAATTATCCTGTCAAAAATGTGCTTAGGAAACCAGAGATGTCAGGCAGGATGGCCAAGTGGTCAGTGAAGTTAAGTGCTTATGATTTAGTATATGAACCTAGAAATGCCATAAAGTCTCAGGCTTTAGCTGACTTTGTGGCTGATTTCAGTAGTGATATTCAGGATGAGGTAGACCTAGAAGTTCAACAGTTAGGAGAATCTTCAGGATCCTGGATATTATATATTGATGGTGCATCCAATATAAGAGGTGTAGGTTTAGGTATACTACTAAAATCGCCACAGGGGGACATATTACCCCAGGCCATTAGGTGTGAATTTCCTGCTACTAATAATGAGGCAGAATATGAAGCTTTAATTGCAGGATTAGAATTGGCTAAGAGTATGAGTATCAAGAATTTGCGAGTATATGTTGACTCCTTGTTAATTATTGTTTTGGTCAAAAATTACCGAAGCAATTAAGTGATCAAATTAGTTAAGTGAGGTAGTGTGCTAGAAATGAGTGTCGAAAATATGTTAATCAAATTACTTGCAAAAACAGTTTCAGGATATGGCTCAGGATATAGAGTTGTATCTGTGATCAAACAATGAGCAAAAAAGTAAAGGTTGACACGAGATATACGAGGAAAGCCCTTGATCAATCTAGATCGCCGGCACAAAACCTCGGGAGCAGACAATCGCAGCTGCCTTGTTCTTCTATTACTTCAAATATCAGGATACAGTGCAGGATATGGCGCAAATCAATGCTAAGTGATACAACGATTACAAGTGTTGAGTGTTTGTGCGTGATAGAAAGAAAAAAGAAGTGTGAGTTCGAATGTGGAGAGTCCAGTGTGTGTTCCTATTGATCTGGCCTCCTATTTATAGTTACAAGTAACAAACTAACTCTCCTATTATTCCGGGATGCTGGGAATATTCCATTATGAACGTTGGGGGACTCTTTCTACTTGTTTTCCACGTGCTTATTGACTACAAAACCAGGCCTTCAGCTCATATAACCGTTACAATGTCAATAACATTAACCAACATCCGATATTCTCGCGGAATATGCCTTTCTGACCGTTACAAGACCCATTCTTGCACCATCAACGTCCATTTTTCAACCACCTTGAGCGAATCTTCAGGTAGATCAAGTCTTTTAACGTTGGTACCTTGCAACCAACGTTTTACAAGCCAATCGTTAGTAATAGTCAGGATACTGCCTCAGGATATTACCAATATCCTGGCCCGGTATCCTGATACGGTATCCTGATCCGGTATCCTGATCTGGTATCCTGATCATATACAACTAATAAAAAATCAAGATACAAAATCAGGATATGGGCTCAGAATTTCACCCATAACAATTGTCCCCAAAAATATAACTGTTGGATATCCTAATTCCAACAGATATATTTTTCAGTCATTCCAATACGTCCGGTAAGGATATCTGTTTTGAACATTCCTGCATATGTTTGGTTAATCAGCTCATAATATGATAAGATTGAAACTACTCCCTTTTCTGTAGACTTTGCTAAGGTCCCTGTTGTCTTCAATCTTGAGGAGCTTGACAGTTACCCCAAGTCTGTCCTGGTAAAAAAGGAACCATTTGTTGGCACCAGCTCTAAGCCCTCCGCTGTTGCTGCCGAAAGTTTCTGTTATGATGACCTTGGTTTCATGGAATCCATCGAGCCCATGAACTCCTTCCTTAATAAGGTAAATATCCAAATCCTGTATCCCGTAGACATACACTGAACCTGTATCCTGGTTAGTTTGTCTTTAATGATACCTGTATTTTGCTTTGTAGGGTTTGAATCATCTGGTCGTCCTGTACTTAGAACAATTTATATTTCCTGCACTTAAGACAATACGATGGCCAAAGGTGGATGGGTCATGAGTTTCAGGATGAAGCCTTTGGTCATCAATCAGTATGGTTTATTTTGAACAATATAACAGTTAAAGGCAAATGGGTTCTCATGCTTTCAGGACGAAGCCTTCAACTGTTTATGTAAATATACTTTAAAAACTTAATTGTGTTCTTGGTGGATGGGTCTCTTTTTGAGATGAAACCAAGAATACAATTAATAATAAACTAACCTTTTAACCTTACATGTTGTTATTTGTTATGCATTGCTTAGTCTGAATTCCAATGTTCCAAACTTAGTGCAATTATTACTTTTTATGAAAATATCTTGATCAGTATACTCGCAAATATCCTATTAAGACTTTCGTCAAATAGGGTTTTTATAACTCAAGCAATTCAGATAAAGTTTTCAGACAGTTCATTTTTATTTTACAAAGTTGGTTTTGAGAACACTTGTTTGACTAGAACACAGTTTCAGTTTTTAATCCAAGTATCCTGAAGTATATCCTGAGAATATATCCTGAGAACATATCCCGACCAAGATACTCATAAGTATTATAGTTTCAGAAATTTAGACAATCCAGATAAGGTTTTTTTTTAAGAACAAATATAGGAAAGATCATACCGAAACAGAAGACATCTCAATCCTTTCATTCCAGTCCTTTCGCAACCATTCCATCGAAGGTGTCCCCAGTCCAGGATACTTGGCGAATTATGCCCAAACTTGATCCTTTGAGTTCCTCACAATGCCTTAGTGGGATATAGTGTTGGCATAGGTTTCCTTCTTGCTCCAGCATAAATGTCCCCAGTAGGATATAGTATCAGCATACATCATGTTCTATCACGGATGTCCCCTGTCTGTGCAGGACCAATATGTTGTACCAGGATATGATCCTTTAGCAATTCTTCAACCAGTTGTTTAAACTTAGCAATCTTTTTTCAAAAATTTATGTAGACTTGTAAATGATTTTGTTTTTTGAAAATATACTTTGGGATTATCCAAAAACTTTGTATTTTATTGGGACTAAACCCATTTTCCAGGCATTTAAGCCAGAGTATAAGAACCTCAAGACTTGAAAAGGTGAAAACCTTTAAGTCTTTGAGTTTTGCTGGGGATTTTACCCACGTTTCGTGCGCTACAGGTGAGGGTGAGGAAACCCCAAAACTTAGAAAGGTGAAAACCTTTAAACCTGGGGAAAATCCCAAATTTTCATGCGCTACAGGCGAGAGTGTATAAACTCCAAGACTTAGAAAGGTGATAACCTTTAAACCTTAGAGAGTATGAAAATACCCTTTCGTGAGAGCGGGTGATCAATCCTCATATACCTTAAGGATCCAGGGTATAGCCAACAGTAACGAAATTGTCAGCCACTTTTACATGAACTGGTCCCGCCACCTTGAACTATCCCTGGATAACTTGTGCTCCAGGCGGGGTGTTTAAACCCAATTCGGAAGAAAGGTGAATACCTTTAAACCTGTGAAGGGATCAGTATCCCTTAAACGTGAGAGAGGGGGCCAATCCTCTAATCTTCTGAGTTATCCTGAGTGCATATCCTGGAGCTATATCCTGAAACATATCTTGCAAAACAAATGTAAACTAAGGTGGGTGTTAGCTTGGCTAACACCCCTCCGATGCTTAAGTCAGTATCAGGTTACAAAGAACAAATTAAACCAAACATATTTAAAATAAGTAGAATTCATACCATCTTGAGTTAGAAATTAAATTCTAGACTCACTTGAAATAGAGCTTAAGGTGTATAGCATTCCAAGATATCGGTAGCATATCCCCCTCCATATTCTTGAGTCTGTATGCTCCTTTCCCTGCTTCTGATTCAACTTCATATGGTCCTTCCCATTTTGGAGCTAACTTGCCATCGGCAGGATTAGTAGTATTTTGAAAAGCCTTTCTTAACACCCAATCTCCAACCTTAAATCTTCTGGTTCTAATATTCTTGTTATATGCCCTGGATATTCTCTGTTGATATGCTGCCATCCTTAGCCTTGCCGCATCTCTCTTTTCATCTATAGTGTCTAAATCCTGACTCAAGGCTTCGGGATTCTGCTCAGGATCACTCAAGATAGATCTTGCAGTAGGTATTGTCATTTCCGTTGGATTCATTGCTTCTGCTCCAAACACCAAGGAAAACGGGGTTTGGCCTGTTGCATTCTTTACCGTTGTCCTATCAGCCCATAAAACAAAGGGTAATTCTTCTGCCCATCTTCCTTTTTTGGCTCCAAGTCTTTTCTTTAAGTTATTGACAATTATCTTGTTTGAGGATTCTACTTGTCCATTTGCTTGAGGATGTACCGGAGTAGACGTAATCATTTTGATTCTCCAACTTTTGCAAAAGTCAGTAGTCCTCTTACTTAGGAACTGAGAACCATTGTCACAAATTATCTCGGCTGGTACTCCGAATCTGGTCAGGATATTTCTTTTGATGAAGGATACTACTTCTTGGTCTCTAACTTGAACAAATGCTTCTGCTTCAACCCACTTAGAGAAATAATCCGTCATTGCTAGCATAAAGACTTTTCCTCCTGGAGCTTTTGGTAGCTTTCCCATTATATCCATACCCCATTTTATAAACGGCCAAGAGGAAACAATAGGATATAATGGTTTAGCAGGTTGATGCAGTATGTTACTATGTCTTTGACATGCGTCACATCTTCGAGCATATTCTGCTGCATCCTTTCTCATTGTTGCCCAATAATATCCTGTTCTTAATACTTTTGAGAATAACGACCTGCCCCCAGCATGGTTACCACAATCCCCTTCATGTATATCCTGAAGTACTTCCTTGGCTTCAGGATCCTCCAAGCACCTCAAATACGGTCCTGCAAGAGATTTTTTGTATAAAATATTATCTATAATAGCGAATCGTGATACCTTCATCCTAAATGCCTTAGGATTTTCATTTCCAGGGATGTGTCCTTCTTTGAGATATTTCATGATTGGAGCCGTCCAGGATTTAGGATCCTCTTCGAGATGTTCTACTCTAGGATCCTGAATACCAGCTACTTCTTTATCCTGAGGATTCGTTGCAGGATATAGGACATGTAGTATTTGTATTTGCGTCCCTTCAGGTATCCTGATCAATGATCCCAGATTTGCTAAGGCATCTGCTTCAGCATTATCTTCCCTTGGTACCTATTCAAGTATAAAAACATCGAAATATCCTGCTAATTTTTTGAGAATATCGAGATATTCGATTAATTTCTCTCCCTTAACTGCATAGGATCCATTAAAATGGTTAGTAATTAACAAAGAGTCCACATATACTTGCAAATTTTTGATACTCATGCTCTTAGCCAACTCTAATCCTGCAATTAAAGCCTCATACTCTGCTTCATTATTAGTAGCAGGAAATTCACATCTAATAGCCTGGGGTAATATGTCCCCCTGTGGCGATTTTAGTAGTATTCCCAATCCTACTCCTCTTACATTAGATGCACCGTCAGTATATAATGTCCAGGATCCTGAGGATTCTCCTAACTGTTGAACTTATAGGTCTACCTCGTCCTGAATGTCACTACTGAAATCAGCCACAAAGTCAACTAAAGCCTGAGACTTTATGGCATTTCTAGGTTCATATACTAAATCATAAGCACTTAACTTTACTGACCACTTGGCCATTCTGCCTGACATCTCTGGTTTCCTAAGCACATTTTTGATAGGATAATTTGTTTTAACATGTATCCTATGTGTCTCGAAATAATGCCTAAGTTTCATTGATGCCATAATTAATGCTAGTATCAATTTTTCTAAATGAGAATACCTAGTTTCAGCATCTAACAAACTTTTACTAACATAATAAACAGGATATTGCTGACCTTCATGGTCTTTTATAAGAACGGCACTTACAGCATTCCCTGATACAGCAAGGTACAGGGATAGTGGTTCACCATTTTCAGGCTTCATCAATAGAGGTGCGGTTGTGAGATATCGTTTCAAATCCTGCAGGGCTGCTTCATGCTTCTCCCCCCATTCGAATTTTTTGTTCTTCTTCAGGATATCATAAAAGTCTTTGCATTTCTCTGAGGATCTTGAGATAAACCTGTTTAGGGCTGCTACTCGGCCTGTTAATCTTTGTACGTCCTTCATATTCGAGGGTGATTTTATATCCAGGATAGCTTTAATCTGCTCCGGGCTTGCCTCTATCCCCCTTTTCGTCACCATATACCCAAGAAACTTTCCTGCCCCCACTCCGAAATGACATTTAGCAGGATTCAGCTTCATGTTGTATTGATCCAGGATATCAAATGCTCCCTTGATATCCTGGAGGTGATCCTCCTCCTTTTTAGATTTCACCACCATATCATCGATATATACTTCCATGGTGTCCCCCAGGTTGTCTTTGAACATCATGTTTGCCAATCTTTGGTATGTTGCACCTGCATTTTTCAAACCAAAAGGCATAGCTGTATAACAATAAATACATGTTGGTGTCATGAAGGCAGTATCCTCCTGGTCAGAAGGTTCCATTTGGATCTGTTGAAATCCTGAAGATGCGTCCATGAAGGTCAGCATTTCATGCCCGGCAGTGGCATCTACAATTGCATCAATGTGGGGAAGAGGAAATGGGTCTTTAGGACAAGCTTTGTTCAAGTCTGTGTAGTCTACACAGACTCTCCATTTCCCATTTTTCTTCTGTACCACAACTACATTTGCTAGCCACTTGGGAAATTTGACTTCCCTGATCATCTTGGACTTCAATTGTCTTTCAACCTCTTCTTGATTAATTACGTTTCGTTCTTGAGCAAACTTCCTTCTCTTTTGCCGGATAGGCTTGAAAGACCTGTCAATTCCAAGCTTGTGAGTTATAATATCCTTAGAAATACCTGTCATATCCTCATGCTTCCATGCGAATGTTGACATCCTGCATTTCAAAAAGTTAGTTAACTGATTTTCAATATCCTGAGGGATATTGGCTCCCACGAGCACCGACATATCGGGATTATCCTGGTCCAGAATAATTTTCTTCACATCCTGCTCCGGATCCTCCACGATATCCTGGGCCCGCGTCTTTAATTGCTATGCTGCACTAGGTTTTGTTGAGGATTTCATCGAGGATGACTAGCATTCTTTCGCCTCCTGCTGATCACTATCAACTTTGACAACTCCCCAAGGGGTAGGTATCTTGATGCATTGGTGATATGTTGATGGCACAGCCTTCATATCGTGAATCCACGGTCTTCCCAGTATGATGTTATAGCAGGATAGAGAATCCATCACACAGAAACGTTGTATCGAATTGACTCCTTCAACGTATACTGGCAACTTTATCTCTCCCACTGTGTTTCTAGCCTCTCCACTGAATCCAACAAGCACGGTAGACTTTGAAGTGATATCCATTGGAGATACATTCATTCTCTTCAGAGTTTCTAGTTGGATTAAGTTGACGGAGCTGCCATTATCAACCAGTATCCTGCGCACAAAATGGTTAGCCACATATAACGTTATTACCAGAGCATCATGGTGAGGATCCTGGACAGTATCCCTGTCATCTGCATCAAAAGTGATCACTTTGTCAGTTGTGAGGGTAGTCATCCTGACAGGTCTGTCTCCCCTTTCAGCCTTGGCTTCCTTTGCATGTCTCTTTGCTGCCGAATACGAAGTTCCACAAATGTCGGATCCCCCCGAAATGAAGTTGATTATCTTGGCATCCGCGGGAGGTGATGCTGCTCGTTCAGGATCCTTCTCAGTATCCTGACCCTTATTCTTCTTTTTTCCTAAGAGATCTTTCAGATATCCCTTGCTTAGAAGATAGCTTATTTCTTTCCTTAGAGCAATGCAATCCTCAGTCACATGTCCGAAATCTTCGTGGAAAGCACACCATTTTGACTTATCTTTCCAGTCAGCCTTTTGTTGATTCTTTCGAGGCCACCTAGCTTTGTCTCCTAGACCCTGCATAGCATACATCAATTCAGGAATATTAACAGAAAAGCAATATTCGGACAACTCAGGATACTCTTCAGGATCCTCATCTTCGACAGCGTTCACTCTTTTGTTTTCATTTCTACTATACGGCTTAGGCCGATATGACTTGAACGAGGATTCTGACTTCCTATTGGTTGATTCATAAGTGTTGGATGGGTTCATCCTTTCTTGCATCTTCCTGTCATCTTCCAGACGGATATATCTCAAAGCCCTGTTACGAGCTTCATCGAGATTCCTGCAGGGATTCATTACAAGATGCTGATAAAACTGAGAATCCTTTTGTAATCCCATCTTAAAAGCTTGCACAGCTGTTGCAACATCAAGATGTGGGATATCCAAGGATTCTCGACTAAATTTGTTCACATAATCCCTCAAGGATTCCTGAGGCCCTTGAGTTATCCAGTAAAGGTCACTAGTTAGTTTCTCAAAACTCCGACTACAAGAAAATTGACTGTTAAATAAATTAACCAAATGAACAAACGAAGTAATTGAGTGAGGAGGAACGTTTAACAACCATTTTAAGGCTGATCCTGTCAGAGTAGAACCAAATCCCTTGCACAAGCATGCTTCCTTAAGATCTGGCGGGATAGGGTTAATCTCCATCCTCTCCCTATACTGGGCAATATGCTCCTCAGGATTTGTCGTCCCATCATACAGCTTCATGTTAGGAGTCTGGAATCTCTTTGGGATTTCTACATCACAAATGGGGTGAGCAAAGTGGGATATGTTGTGACTATCCCGGGATACTTCCGGTATAGGATGCACTATCCCAGGCACACTTGATATCATATCCTTCAACTTTTGAAGCTCTCTGGTTATACCTGATGTCACACCTGCATCCTGCAATGATCCAAGATTATTAGTAACAGGGATATTAGTGTTAACAGACAAGTTACCAGCTTGGTGATTCTGGCTATATCCTGGGGCGTATCCGGGAGCATATCCTGGATCCCTCACAGTCGACATCCTGGTCGAAGAGGGTATTTTAGGAATATGACTCCGGGAATGGCTAGGCACAATATTCCCCCTGTTATCCTCAGCATATACTGCTGAACTGAAGTTTAAAGCTCTTGGCTGCAAGGGAGTGACAGTATCCTCAGCGGGCGTGCTTGAGCTGGATTTCAAGAGTTGTATCTCCCTTATCAGCATTTGGTTGGTCTCCTGCTGCTGCCTCATTTGTTCCTGTACACTACCAAATAAAGTTAGAATTTCTTCATTAGAGGCTAAAACAGGACCAGATCCCTGAATATTCTGAGCGGGAATAACATCTTGAGATTGTGAAGAAAACGGCATCCTTGGAGGAGGTGGTGGAAGCACCGAACCAGTGGTAGCAGAGGTTGTAGCAGACATAGTGGAAGAGCTCATGTTTGATCTTGAGGCCATTGTAAACAATGTGGCAAAAAGTTTTGAAAATAGAGAACCGATTAGTGATTTTGCAAAGATTTTTAGTAAAAGTAGCACCACTTGCCCCACGGTGGGCGCCAAATTGTTTTGGTCAAAAATTACCGAAGCAATTAAGTGATCAAATTAGTTAAGTGAGGTAGTGTGCTAGAAATGAGTGTCGAAAATATGTTAATCAAATTACTTGCAAAAACAGTTTCAGGATACGGCTCAGGATATAGAGCTGTATCTGTGATCAAACAATGAGCAAAAAAGTAAAGGTTGACACGAGATGTACGAGGAAACCCCTTGATCAATCTAGATCGCCGGCACAAAACCTCGGGAGCTGACAATCGCAGCTGCCTTGTTCTTCTATTACTTCAAATATCAGGATACAGTGCAGGATATGGCGCAGATCAATGCTAAGTGGTACAACGATTACAAGTGTTGAGTGTTTGTGCGTGATAGAAAGAAAAAAGAAGTGTGAGTTCGAATGTGGAGAGTCCAGTGTGTGTTCCTATTGATCTGGCCTCCTATTTATAGTTACAAGTAACAAACTAACTCTCCTATTATTCCGGGATGCTGGGAATATTCCATTCTGAACGTTGGGGGACTCTTTCTACTTGTTTTCCACGTGCTTATTGACTACAAAACCAGGTCTTCAGCTCATATAACCGTTACAATGTCAATAACATTAACCAACATCCGATATTCTCGCGGAATATGCCTTTCTGACCGTTACAAGACCCATTCTTCCACCATCAACGTCCATGTTTCAACCACCTTGAGCGAATCTTCAGGTAGATCAAGTCTTTTAAAGTTGGTACCTTGCAACCAACGTTTTACAAGCCAATCGTTAGTAATAGTCAGGATACTGCCTCAGGATATTACCAATATCCTGGCCCGGTATCCTGATCCGGTATCCTGATCCGGTATCCTGATCTGGTATCCTGATCATATACAACTAATAAAAAATCAAGATACAAAATCAGGATATGGGCTCAGAATTTCACCCATAACAATTACTAACCATTTTAATGGATCCTATGCAGTCAAGGGTGAGAAATTAATCGAATACCTCGATATTCTCAAAAACTTAGCAGAATATTTCGATGTTTTTACACTTGAACAGGTACCAAGAGAGGATAACGCTGAAGCAGATGCCTTAGCAAATCTGGGATCATCGATCAGGATACCAGAAGGAACCCAAATACCAATATTACATGTCTTGTATCCTGCAACGAATCCTCGGGATAAAGAAGTAGCGGGTATTCAGGCTCCTGGAGCAGAGTATCCTGAAGAGGATCCTAAATCTTGGACGGCTCCAATAATGAGATATCTCAAGGAAGGACACATCCCCGAAAATGAAAATGCTAAGGTATTTAGGATGAAGGTATCACGATTCACTATTATAAATAATGTTTTATACAAGAAATCTCTTGCAGGACCGTATTTGAGGTGCTTGGAGGATCCTGAAGCCAAAGAAGTACTTCATGATATACATGAAGGGGATTGTGGTAACCATACTGGGGGCAGGTCATTATTCTCAAAAGCATTAAGGACAGGATATTATTGGTCAACAATGAGAAAAGATGCCGCAGAATATGCTCGAAGATGTGACGCATGTCAAAGACATAGTAACATATTACATCAGCCTGTTGAACCGCTGTATCCTATTGTTTCCCCTTGGCCATTTATAAAGTGGGGTATGGATATAGTGGGAAAGCTTCCAAAAGCTCCAGGAGGAAAGGTTTTGATGTTGGCAATAACGGATTATTTCTTCAAGTGGGTTGAAGCAGAAGCATTTGTTCAAGTTAGAGATCAAGAAGTAGTATCCTTCATAAAGAGAAATATCCTGACCAGATTCAAAGTACCAGCCGAGATAATCTGTGACAATGGTTCTCAGTTTATAAGCAAGAGAACTACTGACTTTTGCAAGAGTTGGGGAATCAAAATGATCACATCTACTCCGGTACATCCTCAAGCGAATGGACAGGCAGAATCCTCAAACAAGATAATTGTCAATAACTTAAAGAAGAGGCTTGGAGCCAAAAAAGGAAGATGGGCAGAAGAATTACCCTTTGTTTTGTGGGCTGATAGGACAACAGTAAAGAACGCAACAGGCCAAACCCCATTTTCCTTGGTATTTGGAGCAGAAGCAATGATTCAAACGGAAATGACAATACCTACTGCAAGGTTTACCCTAAGTGATCCTGGACAGAATCCTGAAGCCTTGTGTCAGGATTTGGATACTATAGATGAAAAGAGAGACGCAGCAAGGCTAAGGATGGCAGCATATCAACAAAGAATATCCAGAGCATATAACAAGAATATTAGGACCAGAAGATTTAAGGTTGGAGATTGAGTGTTGAGAAAGGCTTTTCAGAATACTACTAATCCTGCTGATGGCAAGTTAGCTCCAAAATGGGAAGGACCATATGAAGTTGAATCAGAAGCAGGGAAAGGAGCATTTAGACTCAAGAATATGGAGGGGGATATGCTACCGAGATCTTGGAATGCTATACACCTTAAGCTTTATTTCAAGTGAGTTTAGAATTTAATTTCTAACTCAGGATGGTATGAATCCTATCTTTTTTAAATATGTTTGGTTTAATTTATTCTTTGAAACCCAATACTAACTTAAGCATCGGAGGGGTGTTAGCCAAGCTAACACCCACCTTAGTTTAAGGATGTTTTGCAGTATATGCTCCAGGATATAGCTCCAGGATGCTCACTCAAGATACTTCGGAAGATTAGAGGATTGGCCCCCTCTCTCACGTATAAGGGATCCTGATCCCTTCACAGGTTTAAAGGTATTCACCTTTCTTCCGAATTGGGTTTAAACACTCTGCCTGGAGCGCAAGTTATTCAGGGATAGTTCAAGGTGGCGGGACCAGTTCATGGAAAAGTGGCTGACAATTTCGTTACTGTTGGCTATATCCTGAATCCTAAAGGTATATGAGGATTGATCACCCTCTCTCACGAAAGGGTATTTTCATACTCTCTAAGGTTTAAAGGTTTTCACATTTCTAAGTCTTGGAGTTTATACACTCCCGCCTGTAGCGCACGAAAATTTGGGATTATCCCCAGAATACAAGGAATTAATCTCCAAGACATTTTTGGGTTTTACCCCTGTGACATGAAAAATTGCCTATACAATGGAAACTGATATTCAGAAGATTTCTAAGAAGACATTGTACACAGGGGGCATTCCTATCGAGGCAATGGTGTAAAGCTAAAAGGATAAGGTTCGGAACTAATGCACTAAGTGTCTTAGACAGGGGACATTTCCATTGGAAGAGTTGCAAAGGGATTGAAGTTTGGTAATAGGTTTATACCCTATTCCTGGTATGATATTTCCTTTATAAACAATGTTTAAATTTTTAATACTATGTTTGGTAAAGGAATAAATATCCTGATATATTCTCAAAATATGTTTTTAAATACTTTTCCGGATATTTGGTTAAGATATTTGAAACTAATACTAGTTTGAAATTAAAACCTTGATCAAACAAGTATTGTCAAAACAGTTTTTAGAAGGTGGACTATCTTTTATTCCTTTAGAAGTTTTCTCTAAAGTTGATTGAATTTTTAGAAATTATATTTATTAAAAGTTTTCATAATATATCACTTAGTATATTTATCAGGATATTTTCAAAAGATAGTTGTACTAAATTTTGCAAGCTAAGATCTATGCTAAGAAAGACGGAAGATAATAATAAGAAAGATAAAAGATGAAATTATTTGAAACAATTAGTACTGGTTGATAACCGAAGGTTTCATCCTGAAACCCAGGACCCATCCACCTTCGGCTATCAAATTGTTTTGATGCAGAAATAAAAATTGTTCATAGGACATAAAATTGTTCAAACAATTTAAAGGAAATAAGCTTTAGGGGGTAGTGCCTTCTTCGTCCATAATGATTTCAGCAGCATCCGTCTTGGGATCCGCCTCAGCATCCTTCTCAGCATCGGTTGCTTTTTCAACTGCTTTGGAAGATTCTTCGATAGCGGATTTGGAAGAAGTGCCGCCGAGGTTCTTTAGCTCGGTCTCCCAGGCACCAACATCCCAAGAAGGGCATTCAAAACCCAATGTTTTGGCTTCATGGGCCATCTTCAACCTGGCTTGGAGGAGAGAAATGTCGACGGAACTTTTGAGGCTTTCTCGGTAGCTGACCATATCCCGTTCATGTTGCACATGGGCAGCTTCAAGATCGGTCTGGGCTTGAAGAGTAGCTTTGTTGAGAGCAGTTTGGTGTTCTTGGATCATAGCTTTGAATTTCTCCTCGTAATGACGAGATTTGGCGGCTGCAATCATGCCTTGGTCGGAGATTGTGATTTCTGCTTCCTTTAGCTTAGATTTAAGCGTCTTGTTAAGCTTGCAGGATTCTTGATATAGGTGAACAAGACGCTCAAGACCCTACGAAGGTAAGAGGACATGTATTAATATTGATAAATATTTGTAAATGATGTAAACCGCAGGATATGATATGAGAATACTAACCTGGTTAAGAAAGGAAGTCATAAACCCGCTAGCTTCAATGAACCAGTGCTTCTCATAAGGAAATGTGTCAGAAGTGACAGGGGAATCAGGCTCCTTCCTTTTGCGGGAACTTGAACTCCGGGGCTTGGTAGCCGGTGAAGGTTTGGGAATAATGATGGCTTTGGAACTGTTGGGTCTGGATGAGGCTGTGGCCTTGGGACTAGGTTCCTTCTTGACCTGAATCTGATAAGAATAACTGTCCAATTCGTCGAGGTCAAAGACTTCAGGAATCTTGGCCGGTGCTGCATAAAGGGAAAAGTTTCACATCATTATTACTCTTTATTTTATTATACTGTTTTAATTTTGAAAGTAATTCTTACCAGACATTTCAGATGACGAGTATTGACTGGAACTCGGGACGTGTGTGGTGAAAGTCCTGTCTATTGTAGGTAATCGGTAAACAGTGTTGATTCTTTCTTCTGATTCAGCGGTAGGGGGAGCTACTTCCTTGAAGTTCACTGCATAAGGATCAAAAAGAGGGATATTAGTAGGAGATAAAAACCAAACGGTCCATGAGAATATTTATGACCCTACCGGTGGTTAACCACTCCACCGGAAGGTTGGCACCCTCAGCAATGGAGTCTCGTTTGACAAAGAAAAACTTGCGTTGCCATCCGTCTTCGTTTTTGGTGGCTTTAAGAATAAGGGGTTTGCTAGAGGTCGAGAAAAGCAAGAACCGGCTAGAGCCATGGGATCGGAGGCGATAAGCAATAGGCAAATCCTTGATGCAGAGATCAGGGCAATGAAGGTTTTTGATTTGGTTAAGTACAATTAATACTCTCCAAACCATGGGCATGGTTTGAGCAAAAGAGATGCCGGTGGTTCGGAAGAATTGCATCATGAATTCGGGAAAAGGGTATCGAAGACCTAGCGAAAAAGGATATGCTGGAAAGCAAATCCAATCCGTGGAAGAAACATCCGATCGAATTGACCGATCGAACGGTCTAAAGACCGTGTTATCTGGGAAGGCGCCGGAAGCTCTCAAAGCCGCAATGTCTGCGCTGTCAAAAGCACAGATCTCCTTTTCGGGATTTTTGAGGAGATTTTGCTGGGTGAAGGTCTCGGCATCCATTACGAGTAAGGCGATGAAAGTTGATAGAAAGTAAATGAGAAATGGAGAATTACCTGAAGGCTCTGTTGAAGATATCTGCTTTTCAAACAAGAAGAGAGAAGATATAGGGGCATTATGGATCTCCATTGAGCAAAAAGCGTGTTGGAGGTTACGATGTGATCTCGATCGTCGCTTCATTTTAAATGCCTTGAATTATGGGATAAGACTTTTGAAATATATCCGTTGGATTGGTATACCAACCGATATATTTGGGGACAATTGTTATGGCTCATTTTCTAAGCGTACATGTCTTGAACTATATCCTGCTTTTTATTGTTTATCTATGATCAGGATACTGGACGGGGATATTGTTGACATCCTGGGTGATATCCTGATGTATATCGAATTAATCACGTGCAGGTTAAAGGCTGGGACTTGCTAACGGTCAAGTGGACTTCATTTCCTCAAGACTCGGGCGTGTTTGTTAAAGGAGAGACGTTGAGCCCGAAAGACCAGGTCTCCAACGTTCAACTAAGGAATATTCGTTGGATCCCGGTTATGTAGGATAGTTAGTTACATTTGTTTTACTATAAATAGATGGGGGCGGATCAGATTAAGGCACGCAATTTACACACTTTCAAACACTTTCTCTCTAGTTCATCGCAAACACTACACACAACACTTGTACTTAAATTACATTGTAACACATAGTCGATCCGCACCACATCCTGCACTGTATCCTGATATTTGAAGCAATAGAAGAACAAGGCAGCTGTGATTGTCAGCTCCTGAGGTTTTATGCCGGTGATCTAGATTGATCAAGGGCTTTCCTCGTACATCACGTGTCAACCTTTACTTTTTTGCTCATTGTTTGATCATAGATACAGCTTTATATCCTGAGCTGTATCCTGAAACTGTTTTCATATCTAACTTGGTTAGCATATTTTTTACACATAATTTTAGCACACTACCTCACTTAACTAATTTGATCACTAAATTGCTTAGGTAATTTTTTACCAAAACACTTTAGAATGAAGGTATCACGATTCACTATTATAAATAATGTTTTGTATAAGAAATCTCTTGCAGGACCATATCTGAGGTGCTTGGAGGATCCCGAAACCAAAGAAGTGCTTCAGGATATACACGAAGGGGATTGTGGTAACCATACTGGGGGCAGGTCATTGTTCTCAAAAGTATTGAGAACAGGATACTATTGGCCGACGATGAGAAAAGATGCTACAGAATATGCTCGAAGATGTGATGCATGTCAAAGACACAGTAACATATTACATCAGCCGGTTGAACCGCTTTATCCTATAGCTTCCCCTTGGCCATTCATGAAATGGGGAATGGACATAGTAGGAAAATTGCCAAAGGCTCCAGGAGGAAAGGTCTTCATGCTGGCAATGACCGATTATTTCTCTAAGTGGGTCGAAGCTGAAGCATTTGTTCAAGTTAGAGATCAAGAAGTGGTATCCTTCATAAAAAGGAATATCCTGACCAGGTTTGGAGAACCAGCTGAGATAATTTGTGACAACGGATCTCAATTCATCAGTAAAAGAACCACTGATTTTTGCAAAAGTTGGGGAATCAAAATGATCACGTCCACTCCGGTACATCCTCAAGCAAATGGACAAGCAGAATCCTCAAACAAGATAATTGTCAACAACTTGAAAAAGAGACTAGGGGCTAAGAAAGGAAGATGGGCAGAAGAATTACCCTTTGTTTTGTGGGCTGATAGGACGATAGTGAAAAGTGCAACTGGCCAAACCCCGTTTTCCTTGGTGTTTGGAGCAGAAGCGGTGATCCCAACAGAAATGGTAATACCTACAGCGAGAATTAACCTCTGGGATCCTGAGCAGAATCCTGAAGTCCTATGCCAGGAACTGGATACTATTGATGAGACAAGAGACGCAACAAGGCTAAGGTTGGCAGCATATCAACAAAGGATATCTAGAGCATATAACAAGAATATAAGGACCAGAAGATTTCAAATTGAAGATTGGGTAATGAGAAAGGCTTTTCAGAATACTACTAATCCTGTTGATGGAAAGTTGGCTCCAAAATGGGAAGGACCCTATGAGGTTGAATCAGAATCAAGAAAAGGAGCAAACCGACTCAAGAATACGGAGGGGGATATGCTACCAAGATCCTGGAATGCTATAAATCTAAAACTCTATTTCAAGTGAGTATGGAATTTAAATTCTAACTCAGGATGGTATGAATTCTGTCTTTTTTAAATTTTAATATTATTTACTTTTTTGAACCAATTACTGACTTAAGCATCGGAGGGGTGTTAGCCAGGCTAACACCCACCTTAGCTTACGGTTGTTTTGCAGTATATGCTTCGGGATATAGCACCAGGATATACACTCAGAATACTTCGGAAGATTAGAGGATTGGCCCCCTCTCTCACGTCTAAGGGATCCTGATCTCTTCACAGGTTTAAAGATATTCACCTTTCTTCCGAATTAGGTTTAAACACCCCACCTGGAGCGCAAGTTATTCGGGAATAGTTCAAGGTGGCGGGACCAGTTCATGTAAAAGTGGTTGACAATTTCGTTACTGTTGGCTATATCCTGAATCCTAAAGGTATATGAGGATTGATCACCCTCTCTCACGAAAGGGTATTTTCATACTCTCTAAGGTTTAAAGGCTGTCACCTTTCTAAGTCTTGGTGTTTATACACTCCCGCCTGTAGCGCATGAAAATGTGGGATTTTCCCCAGGATACTAAGGATTTATCTCTAGTATATTTTTGGGTTTTACCCCTATAACACAAGAATTGTCTAAACAGTTGGAACTAATGTTCAAAAATTTTCTAAAGTGTTTAAAGACTTCATGCACAGGGGACATTCCTTCTAAAGCAATTGTGTGAAGCTCAAAAGATCAAAATTGGGCTAAGTGTCTCGGACTGGGGACATCTTAGTACGAGAAGTCTCAAAAGGGGTTGGAGTTTAATACTAGGGTTACACTCAATTCCTGGTATGATCTTTCCTTTGTAAACCTTACATGAATTGTTTAACTCTGATTAAGGCTCAAATATCCTGAAAAGGATATATCTTTAGGATATGTCTTCAAAATGTGTTTTGGGATACGTTTCGGGATATTTGATTGAAATATTTGGGAAATGATACTTGGATTGAAATTTAAAACTTTGATCAAACAAGTGTTGTCAAAACAGGTTTTAGAAAATAGACTATCTTTTATTCTTTAAAAAATTTTGTCTAAAATTGTTTGGAAATTTTATAAAGGTCTTCATAATATATCACTGAGTATATTGATCAGGATTTTTTCAAAAGATAGTTGCACAAATTTTGCAAAGCTAAAATCTACACTAAGAAATGCATGACAGAAATTATAGGGCAATAGCAAACCAACTGAAAGATGAAATTATCTGAAATAAGCAATACCAGTTGATAACCGAAGGCTTCATCCTAAAACCAAGGACTCATCCACCTTCGGCTATCAAGTTGTTTTAATGCAGAAATAGAAACTGTTCATAGGACAAGAAGTAAAATTGTTCAAACATAAGCATAACTCTCAAATTTAAGGGAAATAAGTTTTAGGAGGCAGCCCCTTCTTCGTTCATGGCATTTTCAGCAGCATCCGTCTCGGGATCAACCTGAGCTTCCCTCTCAGCATCAGTTGGTTTTTCGACTGCCTTTGAAGATCCTTCAGCTGCAGGTTTAGCAGAAGTGTCGCCGAGACTCTTCAGCTTTGTTTCCCATGCATTGATGTCCCAAGAAGGACATTCGAAGCCCAGTGCTTTGGCTTCGTGGGCCATCTTTAGCCTGACCTGGAGAAGGGAAGTGATGACGGAACTTTTAAGGCTTTCCCGGTAGCTGATCATATCCTGTTCGTGTTGAGCATGGGCAGCCTCAAGATCGGTTTGAGCCTGGAGAGCAGCTTTGCTGAGGGCGGCCTGGTGTTCTTGGGTCATAGCCTTGAACTTGTCCTCGTAATGCCGAGATTTGGCGGCTGCAATCATACCCTGATCAGAGATGGTAACCTTGGATTTCTTCAACTTGGATTCAAGCGTCTTATTGAGCCCACAGGATTCTTGATATAAATGAACCAGACATTCGAGACCCTGCAAAGTAAGAGGACAGGTATTGGTTTTAATAAATACTTATAAGCGGTATAAGGTGCAGGATATGGATCGAGGATATTAACCTGGTTAAGAAAAGAAGTCATGAATCCGCTTGCCTCAATGAACCCGTGATTTTCATAAGGGAATGTATCAGAGATAACAGGAGAATCAGGCTCTTTCCTTTTACGGGAACTTGAACTCTGAGGCTTAGTAGCTGGCGAAGGTTTGGGAATGGTGATAGCCTTGGAGATGCTGGGCTTGGATGAGGCCGTGGCCTTGGGACTAGGTTCCTTCTTAATCTGAACCTGGTCAGAATAAATGTCCAGCTCTTCAAGGTCGAAAACCTCAGGGATCTTGGCTGGTGCTGCATAAAGGGAAAAGTCCTCTACCCTTATTACTCTTTATATTATAATAATTAGTCATTTCAAAAGTAACTCTTACCGGACATTTCGGATGATAAATATTGGCTGGAACTCGGGATATGTGTGGTAAAACTCTTGTCACTTGCAGGTAATTGGTAAACTGCTTTGATTCTTTTTTCTGATTCCGCAGTAGGGGGAGCTACTTCCTTAAAATTCACTGCAAGAATATCAAATAAGAAGATGTTAGCACAAGATAAAAGTTTAGAAGTACATGGGGACATTCATGATCCTACCGGTGGTTAACCACTCCACCGGAAGACTAGCACCCTCACCAGGTCTACAACGTTCAAGTAGGGAATATCCGCCGAATCCCGGTTTAATAGGGTAGTTTGTTGAATTTCTTTTACTATAAATAGATGGGGCGGATTAGATTAAGGCACGCAATTTTTCACACACTCTCTTTCGCACACTTTGCTCTCTAGCTTTTAGCAAACACTACACACAAACACTTGTACTCGAATTGCCTTGTAACACCTAGTTGATCCGCATCACATCCTGCACTGTATCCTGATATTCGAAGTAAGAGAAGAACAAGGCAACTGCGATTGTCAGCTCCCGAGGTTTTGTGCCGGCGATTGATCAAGGGCTTTCCTCGTACATCTCGTGTCACCCTTTACATTTTTGCTCATTGTTTGATCATAAATACAACTCTATATTCTGAGCCGTATCCTGAAACTGTTTTTGCAAATAATTTGATTAACATATTTTCGACACTCGTTTCTAGCACACTACCTCACCTAACTAATTTGATCACTTAATTGCTTCAGTAATTTTTGACCAAAACAATAGTAAAGTATCGTGTTCTATAAATTTAAAACTTGAAATCGGCGAGTTAAAATAGAGCTAAAAATATAACTAAAAATATACTCACACCGACACACGTCAAGTTTTTGACGCCGTTGCCGGGGACACAAGGATTTTAAGGAAGCTTAAAATTAACGGCCTAATCAAATTCTAACATTTTTTTCAAAACTGCGCGCTAGTTTTTAAAATTTTTTCTGTTTACAGTAGGTTAACACGTGGCCATGTTGTTGGGACACGCCCCCGTGCTGCAAACTTTTCTAATACTTTTTCAAAACTCCCAGATACAGAACTGAACATGGGGCCGTGCAAGTTCAGCACGGGGCCGTGGTCACTCTTCTTTTAAATTTTTAGATTTTGTTTTTGATCCCGAGGCTCGTTGTTCTTCTAGGTATCTTCCAATACAATGGATTACTACTCAGAAGACTACACCTACTATATATAGAGGATGACTATGAAGAGCCTTATTGTACCATTTGCGGAAAAACCTATTTGGTACAATATTGTGACCTTTTTAGACCATCAACCTCGTACACCACACCAAGTTCTTCATACATCACTTATGAAGAACCAAGGTTTGAGATCCTAAAGTCAAGCTTTTGGGATACCAATCAGTTTGAAGATTACGACACTCCACCAACAATCATCCCCGAAGCTGCAAGACTCATAGAAAGTATGAAAAATCTAGAACTCTTACTTAAGAAATCTAGAGAAAAAGAAGAGGTTATTTCTACTAAAGAGATAATAATCAAAGAGGTAAAAATAGAAGAACAAAATGAAAAACTCACGCATAAACCAACTCAACAAGAAGGTAATTCTAAAACTAATGATTCTAAAATTGATCAAACTTTTTCAGAAATTCACGTTTTACAACCTTCTTTTGAAAATCATTGTTTGGTTTCTTCACATGCTAATTTTTTAAAAGAGTTGAACACTTCTACTAAAATCGAAGAATTAGTAAGCATTATGTTAACAAATGATCAAACTTCGCTAATAAAAGATGAATATCATGAAATGAACATAAAACCGGTACCATGTTTTTTTCAAAACATCTTTGTTAGTAATGTGCTAATTGATAAAGATCTTTGCGTTAACATAATGCCAAACTATATTTTCAAAAAATTAGGTACTAGTGATTTTTCTCCTCTTAAAATTCCTATTTTTCACTCAAATCGCAAAACGATTAATACCACGGGAATGGTCGGAAGTGTCTTAATTCAAACAAGTCAAGAGGTAGTCCCAACTGACTTTGTCATCTTAGATGATGCCCCCCTCGTGTTGGGACAATCATTTCTAAAATCACATCAAGACTTAACCCAACGGAAGCAACACAACCTCCCACTTTGATTAGGGGTCGACAAAAGGTACGTCGATCTTGACCAATCAATGAAATATCCAATTCATGATGCCGACTCCCTAATTGAAGATGAACCAGAACCACCCGATAAAACGGGTCTAGCCAAGGACCCTTATAAACGTGGCGCACCATGGTGGCATTTCATGGACTATCCATTAGTTAAGTAGTTTTAATCTTAGTATAACTTTTAAAGCTTTTATTTTTGAGTTTTTCTTTTAGTATGAATAAAATACACTCAGAAGAATGGTGAGAAGGCCAAAGGACGTTGACCCAACACCCTATGTATGAAAACAGACGACTCTCGACTGAAAATCTTCAATTTTGTAAGTGCAGCACGGTGTCGTGTCAGGTAAGCACGCCCCCGGGCCCCTAGTCTGCTGTAACATTTTTTCATTCTGGAACCTTGACACGGGGTCATGCCCTATGGGCATGCCCCCGTGTTTGCTTTCTGGAAAAATTTGGTACTGACACTTTTAACACGGGACCGTGGCTCCTAAGCACGGGGTCGTGTCAAGGGTCTGTTTTCCAAAATTTTTGTTATTTTTAACACACGTCTTACACATTTAATCAATTTAACCTATTTTGGACACATTGAGGACAATGTGTAATTTAAGTGTGTGGGGGGGGACTCAATAACTTGAATTTGTTTGTCCTAGAATCAAGCCTTATACAAAACTTATTTGGAACCACTAAACACCCCAAACTTTTTCAAAAACTTTATTTTATTTCTTTTACTTATCTTAGTTTAGTTGGGAAAATAAGTTCTAAAAATGATTTTTTTATTAATTTACACCAAAAACGTCATGATAAAAAGAAACAATTATAGAAAATTATAAAAATGGGCCTAACAATCTTTGTAAAAATTTGACTTGTTTATATATAAGTTTTTACACTACAACCCTTTTCCCACAAAAAGTGACTTTTGAGTCTTTATTGAGCATAAATACACACATATTTACTAATCGCTCAAATTTTTGTTTCTTGTGATATTAGCCCATTAGGTTCTTACAACTCTAGAACTTGCCAAAGCAATACATCCCAAGTCCTTACCGATGCTAATCCAAGTAAATGAAAGAGGCATTTGGACCAAACCCGTTTTTCATCCAAAAACTTTATTTTTCCTTGCTTTTTTTCCAAAAAAAAAAAACTCCCCCTGATAAACCATTTTGAGCCTTAAAACATTTCGTTTCTTAAACCCGCAAAACTTTTGCAAAGATAACCACCCATCACCCCAACATCCAACCTTTTTATCTTTATACCCTTTATTTTCAATAAATGTGGCTCTCTTGAAAATTACAAGATAAGTGACTTAGTTAATTTATTCAAAAAAAAAACCACTACTAAGAATAAAATAAGCAAAAACCATATTGCTTATAATTATGTAGTTTTAACTAAGTCACAACAAAATAAAAAAAAAATTCAAAAGAAAAGCCGACATTTTACTATTTTAGCCACTTTAAAATAAAACTCACCTACTCGAGCCATAGCCTACCCTTCAAAAGTCCTCTCGATACCTACAAGGATTAAAAACGTCAAAAAGGATGAGGTTTGATTACTTGTCAAGCCTATAAAATGAGTAATTTCCAAATCGGGCACGAGCGTTCTCACTTATACATTTTCGGCCGAGTGTTGAGTGATTACTGGTAAGGTGTGTAAAAACGCGTATATAACCAAAAATAATTTTATATAGGCATGTTATGCCCAAAAATAAATATTTTTTCTTAAATTGTGTTGTAAATAAGTCATGATCAAATAAGAATGTAAATGAAATAAAAACAAAATAAATTAGAACTTGGATTCCCGACGCTATAAAGATAGGTCCAACACTTTCTCTTCTACCCATTTCGTTTGGGTGTGTAAGCCACAATAAAGAGTTTTGCTTGAGGACAAGCAAAGATTCAAGTGTGGGGGTATTTGATGTGTTCAAAATACAACATATAAATTACATCAAATGAGACATAAAATTAACCATTTTCTAGTACTAATAATGGAAAAAAATTGTGTTTTTGTTCCATTTTTAATTTACATGATCAAAAGAGCTTAAACGCACAAAAGAAGCAAAATAACTGCAAAAACCAACATAAATACAAAAGAAGAGAAGTTGACACTTCATGCCGACCCTCCAAGCTTCACCCCAAGACAAAAAACAACAATTCAAAAGCTGACATGGGGCTGTGCCAGCTCAGCACGGGGTTGTGCCAGCTTAGCACGGGGTTGTGCCACCCTCAGCATGGGTCGTGCCAGCTCAACACGGGGCTGTGCCCAACTCCAGATTCCATGAAGAAAAAGACACACAGATGCAGACTATCAACACGGGGCCGTGGTCAACTCCCAGATTCGTAGAATCTTGGATAGTACAGCAAGTACAATGGGCACGGGGTCGTACCGTTGACACACGGGGCTATGTTAGTACAAGTCTGACACTGTAGTTAATGAAGAAGAGAGAGAATGACCAACACGAGGCCATGTCAGATGGGCACGGGGTCGTGTTGAGGTTCTGATTTCAGCTATAAATGGGAGTGCTTGGTTTCATTTCAACTAATCCCTTGGCAACCCACTTCTCTCTCACTTGCTACCACTCCACCACCACTACAACACTATCATCCATTTTTCCATCTTTAGAGTGTGTGTGTAGTCTCGGGATCCAAGATTGATCGTAAGAATCTTTGTCAAACAAAGGCTATGCTTGGCTAAATTCTTACATCACTTGGTGAAGACATATCTTTTGTGTATTTCTTTTATGATTTCCAATCTTTGGCTACTTTTTAATTGGCTATGCATTAATGACTTTAATAATTAGTTTTTTATATTGAAGGCGAATTTATTCACCCATTCTGCATATGTCGTTTACTCAACATATTCATGTCATTACGGTCTATATAAAGCATGTTAATTGCCTGTAAGGGGGTTAGAAGGGTGGATTGGGTAATTCTATGTCTCGTTCAGTGTATAGATCCTGCGAGAACCTGGTGCAAGTTTAGTACTACTCCATGGATTGGCCGGGAATGACTGGCCCGACTGAGAGTAAGAAAATGATTGCACCCCTTATTCATAAACTACTATTAAAACTTTAAACCAACCCCGCGAGGACTGTATCCCTGCTGACTGAGACCAACGGGTTGAGGGTGATCACCGCCTCGTAAGGGGGGTCCACCACATTTTGCATTAATAACTTACTTAATTATCTTTCAATATTCCGACCTAGTGGGATTGTATCCGTGCTGACTCAAACCACTAGGTTGAGGGTTATGTCGCCTCCAAAGGAGGGCCTACTACAATAACTAAGATAATCTCCTAAAATGCCCAAAGTGCGGAAATCATCAAAAGGGTACATGAAAGATAAGTCGGATCCAAGTGATTCTTTCTTGTCTATCATTTTTATTTTATTTTTATTTTTATTTTCTGTTTTTATCTTTTTATTAGTTTAAAAATCTTTTCTCAAAGTTTGATTCGATTAGACGTTGACGATAAGTCGGTACTAAAAGCTCTTGCGTCCTTGGACGACCTCGGTATCTTGCCATCACTATACTACGTCCGCGATGGGTGCACTTGCCCTGACGTGTGTAGAGTGATAGTAAAGTATCGTGTTTTATAAATTTAAAACTTGAAATCGGCAAGTTGAAATAGAGTTAAAAATATACTCACACCGACACACGTCAGTTGGCTTGACCAAAGTATATGATTGTACTGTTTCTAATGTTAGTTCACCAAGTAATGTCTAAGACAAGACGTACAAAGATAATATGATATAGCATAAGTAATTTTGATTGTTCAAATAATTGCACATTTTCACCCAAAAAGTTAAAATGAAAAAGGGCTCTGTAACTCACTGGTTGCAAAGATGACTCCTGTTGGACCGTATTACAACCTCTAAACGTCAGTTAAGAATGTTCATCTTCAAATACGAAGGCGGAATCAACGTAAAAGAAGTCACAACAGCTTGTTTCACTTTAATCTATCTTTTCTGATTAATTTCTGTGCTTTTACAAGGTATTCTGAAGTAAATCCGGCCGCACCTCACCTTTCACACACAACCAGTTCGCTTCAAATGAACAACACACACCACTATATATAGACCTAGGGGGTTTCGCTTGAGACTGGCAAACCACAGGGTTTCGCTTGTAGCTGGCTTGAAGCGAAATAGTATGTTGATGATGATAAGGTTTCGCTTGAACCATCCAAGACACACTCTCAAGCGAAAACCCTTCTTAAAACTCAAACTACACCTAACTTAGACCCTGTTGTGTGTTCATTCAAACCTATCTAAACAAAAGACTTGAATAAGACAAAGTTAACAGACACTAAGTGCACCAACAGACTCCCCCTTGAATGTTGACGAAGTCTTCGGCTTCAAGTCTTTGTCTTTAACAATCTCCAACTCTGTCTTTTCATCATAAACATTCTATCTTCACAGGTTCACAATCTTGTCCTGGCTCCATCTTCATACTTCCCTTTGACCGTTGATCCAGACTCCCCCTTTCACAGACTCCCCCTCTCGATATGCTAGAATCTGAGGTCTTGATCTGGTTCAAGCTTTAACATTCAGCTTTCATGGGAATAATGAAATCCAAAACCTGTGTCTCAAACATCAATCATTACAAACTATCTTTTCAACAATAAAACACAAATTCAATCCGTTATATTAATCCACTCAAGTATTCAGGTCCAAGTTAATGACCCTGATTACTCAACTAATCTACCAAGTCCAATTTAATGTCCTTGGTTCATCATTTGACGAAACAAACTGATTTTGAAAAACAACAATTTACACATTTTCTGAAAATAACAAGTATCAAGTTAATGAACTTGTTTTTGACTTAAAAAAAATTAAACTCCATCAAGATAAGCTCTCCTCATTCTTCAGTCCAGAATTTTCTGCATATGCTTCAAACATCTAAGAATCCAACAATCAACTCTCCACTTTGGTTTGTCAAAAAATAAAGCAGAAATAAAATCTTTTTGGATTTTATAAAGTGTTCTAAACTAAGAAATGAATTACAGAAAACTTAAATTGCAGAAAGTAAACAAAGTAAACTATTTACAAACATATTTTTGGCGAGCGTGTCAGGGAATCATATCAGCTATCAGACAAATTACAAGTACCGTTAAGCTTCATTTCATACTCAGACTTAAACAATTCACCTCGATTGCCGATATACTGATCCATCTTAAATTCTCACACAAATTTCAATTTATTCAGGATACGAATTAGATGTCTTATGAACTAGCTCATTCATGTGTCCCACCTCTTGAATATACTCCCATATCCAGAATCCCAATAATCAGTTTTACAGGTGAGTATACTACAATGATATCTGTATATAAATTAGGTATGCGAGGGCCGAGGGATCTCAGGTCGATACTTCCGTATACGCAGAGAGATATCAGCTTCGACTTTATGGTATGTCCCCTTTAGAGGATCTTTTTGCTACAACAGCAGCGACTATCAATTTTATTGTTTCATCGGCATGCTGAGGGTTTATGCTATGTTTCAAGCATTCCAAAAAGTATTATCCAAGGAGTAGGTCAGAACTACCGTTCAGCAGAAGTCCCGGAATAATACCCCAGACATCATTGAGTATAAAGACCTAGTATATCAGATTATGAGACCTTTCAAAAGAGATTTCAGGGGTTACCTATATATCCAAGTAGTGTTCCCCACGAATTTCACAAGTTTGAAATTTAGGTTTATATCCCGAATAAATCTACTAAATGTGCGAAAACCTATCGACACATCATTAGTGAGACTGTTTAACTCATTTAAACTTTACAAATCTTTAGCATACTGTAATTGTCTAGCCGATGTACTATCATTTTCCCTATATACACAAACTCTTTTTCAGATTTTATCATTTTTTTGTATTTTTGCATTTTTTACTGTTTTTGTATTTTCTGAAAATAAACTATATACATCTATCTACTCCCCCTAAATACCAAAACAAGTAAAAAATCGACAAACCATTGCAGATTGTTTCTCGTCTTCATCTGCAACAGTACTCTCATCAACGCCAATTATGCCATTCGACGCCGACAGAAGCTTCATACCGTTCAGTTTTAACAAATATTTAAACCGATTTTTATCAAAAGCTTTGGTATGTAAATCAGCTTTCTGTTCGTCAGTGTGGATTTTCTCAATTCGTATCAACTTTTTCTCAAAGCAATCACGAATAAAGTGATGACGAATTTCTATGTGTTTAGTTTTAGCGTGATGTACTGGATTCTTTGTTATATTTATTGCGGCCTCATTATCAACAAAAAGAGGTGTGTTAAGAAACTGCAAACCGTAGTCGCGCATCTGTTGCTGTATCCACAAGATCTGAGAGCAGCAACTGCTAGCAGAAACATACTCCGCTTCACATGTAGATAACGCCACAGACGTTTGTTTCTTACACTGCCAGGTAACCAATCTAGGACCAAAGAACTGGCATCCTGCAGTTGTTGATTTTGAATTAACTTTGCAGCTTCCGAAATCCGAATCGGAATACCCTTCGAGCGTAAAGTCGCCTTTCCTAGGATACCACAACCCCAATGAAGGAGTTCCTTTCAGGTAGCGCAATATCCTCTTCACAATTATCATATGCGATGCTCTCGGGTTAGATTGAAATCTTGCTGCGAGGCACGTTGGGTACATAATATCAGGACGTGAAGCAGTTAGATACATTAATGAACCTATCATGGAACGGTAAAACGTTTCATCAGCCCTGTCTCCGGTGAGATCTGGGTGAATCCCATTATTTGTTGCAAGTGGGGTAGCAGCTGGAGTAGAACTTGACATCCCAAATTTCTCTAGAATATCATGAACATACTTTGACTGGTGAATGAAAATTCTCTCAGGAAGTTGTTCAACTTGTAATCCCAGAAAGAATTTCATCTCCCCCATTGATGACATTTCGAACTTTTGCTTCATCACTGATTCAAAGTCTTTGCATAGACTTTCATTCGTCGACCCAAAGATTATATCGTCCACATAAATCTGAACTATCAGAAGATGACCGTCGACCTCTTTAGTGAAGAGAGTGGCATCCACTTTTCCACGAATGAACTTGTTGGCTAGTAGGTGTTAAGACAAAGTCTCGTACCAAGCTCTCGGGGCCTGGTGTAAACCATACAGTGCTTTGTCCAATAAGTAGACCTTGTTTTTGTGGATTGGATCAGTAAAGCCCGGCGGCTGTCTGACATAAACCTCCTCTTTTACCTTCCCATAAAGAAACGCCGATTTTACATCTAACTGATATACTTTGAAGTTCTTCCAAGATGCAAATGCAAGAAAAATTCTGATTGCCTCTAGTCGTGCTACAGGAGCATAGACTTCTGTAAAATCAATCCCCTCCTGTTGACTAAAACCCTGAACAACGAGTCGAGCTTTGTTCCTTACAACAACTCCTCTATCGTCTCACTTGCACTTGAACACCCACTTCGTATTGATTTTCCTATGACCATCCGGCAAATCAACTAACTTCCACACTCCTAATTTCTCGAATTGACTAAGTTCCTCCTACATTGCATTGACCCAAGAGTCTTCAGTAAGCGCCTCTTTGTAAGTTCTTGGCTCAACCTGCGAGATAAAACAACTCAATGAGAATTCAGTTTGCAAAGGAGCAACTTTTGTATAAAAACATGTAAGCCCTTTATCAATCTGTCCTCGAGTGCGAACGCCTGTCTGCAATTCTCCTATGATCAACTCCTCTGGATGATATGAAAAAGTTCTCGGCATCACTTCGCTTGGAACATCTACATTTTCCTCCAGATCAGTAACATTCTGCTCTACATCTTGTTCACCAACTTGGTTTGTTTGACTTGAAAACTGAATTTGCTCCCCCTCAGAATCTGAATCACCATGATCAAAGACTGGCATGTTTTCAGCTTCTTGATTATCATCCTGAACCGACTGATTATCCTAAGCAACTTCATTCTGTTGGACATCATCATGTTCACCAGCATTACTTGGACCTGCTTCATCGTCATTTGAAATTTCCCGTGGTCTGCTAGAATACTCAGCTGGGAACCTTAACTGCGACTCATATTCACGCAAAATATCCAACTCATCAAAGAAATCTTCATCATCCTCTGATTCTTCTCTCATGTCAAACGAATCCCAAAGTTTGTCATAATGATAACGCCATGAATCACCAGGATTCTATGGCGGCATAGTATAACCTTGACATTCAACATTTACAGCTTCAATAATCCGCTTCTCACTTGGAACGAAGACACGTCGCATCGGATTTGCATAACCAACAAATATTCCCTCAATGCTCTTCGGACCAAACTTTCCATGAGGCTCTATAACTGTACAGGGTGACCCAAAAGGTTCTAGATACTTCAAATTTGGTTTGCGGTTACTGATTAGCTCAAAGCATGTTTTGTTAAACTTCTTCACAGTGAGAACCCTGTTGAGCGTATAGCATGCGGCAGAAACAGCTTCAGCCCAAAAATTTATCGGTAACTTTGAATCTGCAAGCATAGTTCTAGCCGTCTCGATTAGCGTCCTGTTTTTGCGTTCTGCGACACCATTCTGCTGCGGAGTGTACGGGGCACTAAACTCATGCAATATACCTCTTTCATCACAAAATTCTTCCATCTTGCTGTTCTTGAATTCAGTACCATTATCACTTCGAATTCTTTTGATACGCCTTTGGTACAAATTCTCAATTTTTCTGAACAACGCCATCAAACTATCAAGCGTTTCGTCTTTCGTCTTCAAGAAAGAAACCCATGAAAATCTGGAATAATCATCAGTAACGACCAAACAGTAGTAATCTCCTGTAATACTTTTGACATTCACAGGACCAAACAAATCCATGTGAAGTCTCTCCAGAGGTCTCGAAACTGAATTGACTTGCTTTGTAAGATGTGACTTTTTCTTCTGCTTGCCTTTGACATAGCTAATACACTCCCCTTCCAGATGAAAACCTTTGACATGAACTCCAAGAACCAAATCATTGTGCAACAAGTGATTCATCTTCCTTAGGTGAATATGCCCCATCTTTCGGTGCCACAATCTCGATTCTTTCTCAGTTGCTCTAGACATGAAACGATGTGCTTGACCAGTAGTTGTAGTTGCTACAGTCATATCCAACACATATAAATCATTCACTCTAGGTGCCCGCATGATAATCCAATCTTCAGGGATAACAAAACCAGGTTTCAAAATCAAACATTCCTTGTCTGTGAAGTGAGTAGTATACATATTGTCACAAATCTGCGAGATACTAAGCAAATTGTTCTCCAGCTCAGTAATGTAGTTAACTCTTTCAAATGTCACAATCCAGTTGGATAACGTTCCTTCACCAATAATTCTACCACCTTCATGACCAGCAAAACCTACATAACCACCATTAATGTTTCTCACATCATACTGTAACGCAGTCTTCCCTGTCATATGTCTTGAAGCTCCACTATCCATGATCCATCTGGATACAAGTTGTGGAAGATCCTGCACAAAACAAACTTTGACTTAACCATTTTCAATAAAGATGCCGATTCATGCTTCGCGATCAAGGAAGCTCCGGCAATTCAAACTGCTTATTCGAACATGGTATCCACCCAGGCCTCATCAGCCTTTAGGTGTAACCTTGACTCTCGCAATTTGAATTTTGAAATTTTCAGCCTTAAGAGGTGGAAAATTTGCATCATAATCAACTGAAATTGATTCTTCAGCCTTTTTCACTTCAGAAGTTGAAATTTTCATTTCTGTTTTTGGTTTCCAAACTTGTCGAGATAATGCAACCCGTTTGTAAAATTTATCATTTTTATTTACCACTTTCTTTACGGGTTCATTTTTCTCATTGATGTTGTCATTTTTCACATTCGTTTTCTCAACAACGATTGGTGCTTTATCCTTCTCCTCAACTTTCTTCTGTTAAATCTTCACAGTTTCAGTCTTAGGCTTCACATTTGTACACTTTCGTGCAATGTGACCAACTTGATTACATCTGAAACATGTTCGAGTATCGACAACTCGAATTGTGCCTTTTGACTGATACTGCGAAGCTCTTTTCTCAAAAAACTCTTCATTTGATTTTGAAAAAATCTCATTTTCCTCATCAGAAAGTGAACTTGAACTGTTCACAAACACTTTCTTTTCAGCAAACCTTTTGTTTTGAAAACTCTTTTTCTGATAACTCTTACCATCGCCATAACCACCCAACCAATTGTTTCGATTGTTATTATAAAAACGTGGTGGCACAACAGGCTTTTTGTAGTAAGCTTTATCTTTCTCAAAATTCATTTGCCTTTTTGTTTGTTTCAAACTGTTCACTTCCGACAACTCAACTTCAACCAATTTAAAAACATTTTTCAACTTTTTCACATTAACATTCTCAATTGGAAACTCAGAGTACAAATACAACTTATCAGATCCAGCCATCTTGTACATCACAAGACCCTGTTCATCACTTAAATTGTTTTTGGATTTTGGTTTCTGAATGAACTTGTCCAAGAAACACCCATCTTCCTCAGTAGTGTCACTATCCATTTTTAACACATTTTCAACAACACCTTTTACAATATCATTTTGGACACTATCGTCATTGGAAGATATGAACGTGACATCAATGTTCTCCGGAAGTTTCACTTCACTTTCTTCCTCAATTTCAACCAACCCAGATTGCTTTTTCGTGTAGTTATCAAGAACAGGTGGTGGTACTTGATGAAAACCCACCCCAGTTCCATCACAATACACATCTTCGCCCGCTTTGTCTTTCCCAATGGGTTTGGGAATAATGTGTTGTAACACAAAGCTTGCGGAACTGTAACTGTTAAGCTTCAACTGGATTTGCTCATTTTCAATTTCAGACTCTTGAAATTTTTCAGTTTAGCGATTTCATCCAGTTGTTGGTTAATTGATTCTTCTTTGACTCTAAGCACTGCTTTTAGATGTTCATTTTCTTTAAAAGTTTTACCATTTCGATCATCACAATCTTTCATTGTGCATTTGAGTTTTTCAAATTTTTCAGAAATCTGACGGTTTTCAAGAATTAACTTTTCATTTTCTTGTTTAATTTTGTCATAATCAATTTTATCCTTTTCAATTTGGCTAGTTAATTCTCTTATCCGTTCAGTTGAAGCTTTAACTGTTTTGTCACGACCAAGAATCTGATTCTCAACACTTCTGACCTTTGTTGTCAGATCTTTAATTTTCTCACCGTTGAGATACGTGACAGTATTACAAAATTTGCACTCTTTGTTGCAATTTTTGCAATCAGCATTTCCTTCGATCTTTTTACATGACGCATTTGTTGATGAGTTTGGACTGACCTGGCCTTTTGACTCAGACACGGAGTTTTTTTTTTTTGGGAAACGGGGAAAACCCCGGGCAAACATTTATTAGAAAGAATAAAAGAATACAAGGAACTACACTAGACCTGGGATATAGCCCAAGATCTAGCATAGCCCAACCAAAACCGGGCACACTATACAAAAAATACCACCTAAGCCCAAATCTAAATCCTAATGACCAACTAAGGCCCATCACATAAATCCAAACCCTACTACAAAAAATAATCGAAAACAACATACGAAGCCCATAAGAGCCAATCCCAGCAGTCCGACTCTTCATGCCAACATCATACTCCTCACGGCCCACATTAGCTTCTATCCACTTCTTCCGATACATGTCCAGCCATATTGAAGCTCTTTTAGCCCATATATTCCAAAAAGAGATAGCCTAATTAAGATTGGCCCATTTCAGCAAATCTCCCAATATGTCCATCCACTGAGTTCTACTGGCCCAACCATACAGCCACCAAGCCCAGTTATTTAGAACACAATAAACAGCCCAAACCCACTCCGAACTCAACCAATCGGCCCACATAACGCTGTCCAAATTATAATCCTCCATTAAAGACCCAGTACCACTCATCTTACAGTAACCAACTATTACAAGGCCCAATTTTGGTTTCGACATCAAGATCACCCCACATCCGAGAATTAATATCCCACCAGATTGCAACCAATTCTCCTCATAAAATTGATTTAATACACTACAACCAATAATGATGCAGACACGGAGTTAGAGTCTACCTCAAGTGCTTTAGCAGCCAGCACTTTGTCAGCCATTTTTCCCAGGTTCTCTGCATTCAACTCCTGCGTTGTATCGATAACTCCAGTATCAATCTTCTTTGATTTTTCGATCTTTTTTTTCTCTTTCTTCTCTTTTTCTTCTTTTTCTTTCTTCTCTTCCTCTTTCATTTTCTCTGTTGGAGTTCCCCACCATTTGTTCTACCAATATTCATCCTCGTCTTTCATCTCTTTGATTAAGGCTTCCAGATCAAGAGTTTTGTGATCGATTGCAATATTTCCATACTCATCAAGATAACACTCCCTGTCCGGATCCCATCTTTTCGCTCTCTTTGCTTCCAAGTAGATACCAGAAAGTCTAATAATTTTGTTTTCCGAAATCATTTTTCTGTATTTATACTTCTGCTCTTCAGTTCGATTATCTTTCCACGGAATAGGTTCATTTTTCGCCATGAACGCGTAACCAACCGCATCTTCCTCAGGTAGCACTTCTTTGCTCCAATCATACCCCTCATCATCATAAATCACTGCAAGAGCTCTAGATTTCTCTCTATTGTCTTCAACCTGCTTCAATCTAGGTGGCTCGGATTTATTCTGATGATATATTGCCTTCTTGTAATAATCATCTCTGAAAGGATTCTCCGACTCATCAGCATATGCGTTTCTGCATTCTCGTTTAAAGTGACCTTTCTGCTTACACTTGAAGCATGTCACTTTCGATTTATCGAACCCCAGCTTAGTAGATGGACCACCGATTGTCTTTCTGCCAGTAATTTCCATAAAGCGTTGTGCTCGACGAACAGCACTTGCCATAGCCCAACGAATATCAATCAGCTCCATTTCTTCGGGATCTATCTGGTCATAATCTTCCTTCGTCAGGTTGGTATTACCGATCTTTACAGCTACTAACCCTTCATATGATTCCAACACCGACGCCAAGAAGACCATTTGTTGCTTAGCCGACTCCTCGTCAAAATTCTGTGCATTTTTCAAATCTATTGCAAAATTGCATTGAAAACGATTCTTTGCATCAGAATGACTTGTAGATGATGAAGATCCACTGTGATAACCACTGTGACTTCCACTGCTTTGACTTTCTTTTCCAGTTGTCGACACATTCTCAGCAGAAAATGCAGTCTTTGGAGAAGTAGCTTTCGGCATCATGCTTTTTGGATAATATAAATCCAAATTATGCTGGTAAGATGAGTGATTGACTTTGTATGTCTTCTTCAACTCCAACTCGTGACTCTCAAGTTTCTCAATCAGCAAATCTAATGTCATCTTTTCTGGTGCTTTGATAGTATTCTTCAGCATCAGCGCATAATATCTCCAATCCATCTCGTCAGGCAACGAATCGAACAATTTGTCGATAAGATCTTCTTCAGGAATCTTGATATCATGTCTTACTAATTCCAGCTTCAGATGACCAAACCTTTCTATCATTTTACAAACTGACTCATTCTTTAAACATCCAAACAAATCAAACTCTTTCCTAAGAAGTTTTCTTTTGTTTTTCACAATTTCAGTACTTCCTAAACATTTCTTTTCTAATTTTGCCCAGAGGTCTTTAGCGTTTGAATAATCGATCAAAGAGATTATGTCCTCCCGAACAGACTGAAATAACAAAGCCACACATTTTTGCTCAGCTACAAATGATTCAATCTCATCAGTAGATGTTAATGCTTCACCATTTTTGTTTCCGTTTTCATAACCGTTCTTCAAACTTTTCCAACTTGGAAATGCAAATGCCATCATCCAATCTTCAAACTTTCTGGACCACCTACTATACTCCTCGATAGCCATTAGCTTTGGGGGTTTATTGAATGTTCCAAAAGCACTTTCCGATTCCCAAGCTTCTTTTTTCTTTTCTTTTGGCCGATTCTCATTTGTATTGCTTGACGAAGAATCATCATTTCTGGAATCTCCAGCGAATGCGTACATGTCGCTAAACGGGTTCAAGAATATGTCGTCCATTTTGAATGTACCTTTCAAAAACAAACACACACTTCGAAAAATTTTGATTTTAAGAAATAACAATTTCAAGCGAAAGCTTATTCAAGCGAAACAGCTTGTAATTTTACTGTTCAAGCGAAATGGACAGTTTGAAGCGACACCTTCTATTTCGCTTGGACTTTCAAGCGAAATGGTTGAAATAAATGCAACAGTTCAAGCGAAAGCCCAGTTATCTAGTTCGCTTCAACCTGTTAAGCGAAAGGGTTCGTTATCTCAAGCGAAAACCTTTTGTTTTCAAGCGAAATGGGTCCTTTACACAAAACACTCTCAAGCGAAAGGCTGTTTTAGTCCATTTTTTATCAGTTTAAGTCCGAAATTTAATATGATTCTATCAAGGATTGTTCTACACATAATTCTGATATCAATGATATGTTTAATGTTCAATTTCGTCCACTAAAATGCCGTAGATCTGATATCAAAGGTTCTGTTCGAGAAACTGATCGAGTTTTGCAAAAATTATTGAGTTTTACTTTGAATTACGATCTAATACTTTCTAGGATTTATAAAATGACTGATCCGCACTTAATACTCAAAAACCAGACAATTTCAACCGAAGGAACCCATTCAGAAAAAAATATGAAAATAAATGAGTAGAAAGTAGAGAATCCGGTAATATCAAGCTGCTATGGTATGAACTCCTCGTCCTGAGCTCTGATACCACTTGTTGGACCGTATTACAACCTCTAAACGTCAGTTAAGAATGTTCATCTTCAAATACGAAGGCAGAATCAACGTAAAAGGAGTCACAACAGCTTGTTTCACTTTAATCTATCTTTTCTGATTAATTTTCGTGCTTTTACAAGGTATTCTGAAGTAAATCCGGTAGCACCTCACCTTTCACACACAACCAGTTCGCTTCAAATGAACAACACACACCACTATATATAGACCTAGGGGGTTTCGCTTTCGACTGGCAAACCACAGGGTTTCGCTTGTAGTTGGCTTGAAGCGAAATAGTATGTTGATGATGATAAGGTTTCGCTTGAACCATCCAAGACACACTCTCAAGCGAAAACCCTTCTTAAAACTCAAACTAAACCTAACTTAGACCCTGTTGTGTGTTCATTCAAACCTATCTAAACAAAAGACTTGAATAAGACAAAGTTAACAGACACTAAGTGCACCAACAACTCCAAATACATTTACTAAGTTTGATAAGGATTTGTCCTACACGAAAGTGTATGTTCTTGTTCTTGAGAAAACCAAAGAGGATGATGGTGAAGCTTAATGATATTCGAACTAAGGAGAGATAAGAGCTAGATTTGTTGAATTTTGCTGAATGAGGGTGATGTGAAGGTGTTATAGGTCGAATTTTGTGAAGGGTGGAGGTGTAGGAGTTGTATTTTAACCAAAACTCTAAGTATTATCTCCTAATTTCAAGGTTTTTAAGGATAATTGATAGGTTTTATTCAAAATCAATAGGATTTAGTATTATATTATTATTATTATTATTATTATTAATTTTCGAAATTAATAAATAATAATTACTTTTATTAAGTTTATTAATCAAATAAATAAAATATTTAATTAATTTCGTTCAAGAATCGCTTAAAACGGAAAATAGTGTAACATATGCAACGTTTTATCGTTTTAGGTTTTCTAGTTTCCAATTAAGGAAACTTTTGCTCGTTTTGGGTCACCTTAGATATATTTAGTAAGTTTTGACTTGTTTAAGTACATATATGTGACTAATTAGGTTTACAATCATTGATTGCGTTACATATGTAACAATTGTTGTCGGTTTTGAAACCGAAGCTTCGATTTAAGAAGACTTTTGGTATTTTTGAGTTTAAAGTAAATATAAATAGCAAGTATTCATATATTTGGAGTTTGATTATATGTAATTTCCATATTTGGACAATTACTAGTTATTCGCCAATGCTTATCATTTCATGAAAATTTCTATAAATAGCATGGTGCCTCTAGTTTTGTTTTGAACTTCCTACTAACATGATAAGTTCACCTAGTATAGGGATATGTTTAGACAACTAAAGGCCTAGTTTGTAACGCCCCAAAATTTCGTATGACTTGGAATAATAATTTAATCGTGATGTTTTAACGATAAGGGATGATAAACATAGATTTTTGCCATATCGAAAGTTTTATAAGAAATAATAAAATAGAAACCCCTTATGTAAAGGGAAGTAACCAAGTTAGTATGGGAAATGGCTATTTTGAAAACACCCAAAAAGACAAGGGACTAATAATGTAATTATGTGATGAAATTGGATTAAAAAAAAAAGAATCGGTGTTTCTCCTTGGCTGGTACGATCGAACAGAGGGAGAAAGCCAAGGGAAACCCTAGTTCTTCAAATCTCTACAAAATTGAAGGAGTAAAAGGCCGGATTTTCAATGCATGAGTTAGGAATCATGATCCCTTAAGTGTTATAAGTATCATGTAAGTCGAATTTCATGATTTTAATGTTAGTTGATGTAGTGTGTTATGTGTAATCAGTGATTTCATATGAAATTGAATATGAATACTAGATGTATTAGCATATGGGAGTCGAAATCATGCTTCAAATTGTATGTAATGATGATTTGAAGTAAAAACCCATTTGTATGTTATAGGATGATTAAAATTTTAGGAAACCCTATATGCTAATTAGTATGATATTGATGATTGAAGCAATGTGTTGATGAAATATTGATAAGTAATTGATGATTAAAACCATGTGTTCAAAGTTAGGATGGCAAAAGATGGAATTAGGGATGTTTATATTAATCAATGGATAAACAATGGAAAAATATGCTTTAAATAATTGTACTTCATGCTTTATAGACAGTACGCACGCCATGTGTTCGATGAAATGCCTAAGAATGATTTAGTTGAAATTTGACATGAATTCTTGATTTAATGGTGATATAAATGAAAATGGATGTATGTGTAATTATGTTAAGTCATGATGAATAATCAAGATACATATGTGAAGTAATGTTTATGAAAGCTAAAAGTATGAAGTTATGACGTATAGGCACGAAGAAAGAAGAAGGCGCATGTCACTTGAAGTCGCAAGCATCGCAAGATCACGGTAAGTTCATATGAACTTTATTTACTCTTCAGGTAGATTTACGTAAGTTAACTTTGTATTTGAATTCTAGTGTAAGGTTGTATTGATGTTCATAGTCAATTTGTGATATGTTGAGTATTGAAAGTTGGATAGGAAATGCTATGATATTGAATGTGTAATGGCCCGTTTCAAGTGGGTCGTAATGTTTGGAAAGTATGATGTTTAAATGGTTAAGTAAGGACACGTCGATCACGGGTCAAAATGAGAATGTAAGTTAGTAATGTATGGTAAGAATCAACCCATTTCGGATGGGTTGGAAGGTCTATGCATTGAATGATTTCGATATGTAAGGATGAATGGATGTAAAGAAAATATGCGCTTGCAAGGAAGGATGATTACATGCTAATGTTATCAAGTGATGGAATTGGTTAACGGGTAAAACAATGATAAGAAAATAAAAGCCTAAATTTGTTTTTAGCGAATCGAACTAATGAATGTTTGGTGTTATGCATGTTAGGTAAATCCCATACTTGACGACGGCGAGCTCGGATCGAACACACACTAAATCGCCCTTTGCACTTCTGGTACAAGTTATCTTTTGTAATGGGTCAAAATAATTCTTGTAATGTACATGTAAAACTTATGTTTTAGGATGTTCGTAAGTAGTTTGGATTTTTAAAACCTATTGGGTAGTTCGGACACAACCCTTGCGTTAAGTCTTGTATGGTTACAACTTTTATTTCTTTTGAAAAAGTGTCGTAGGAGTTCATTGATGAATGTTTGTTAAAAGTAGGGGAATTGTTTATATTACGAACGGGTCATGCCCATTTTTTGTCAAAAATTTGTATGTCATTTTTGTTATTTTCGGATGGGAAAAAGTGGGAGTTACAAGTTGGTATCAGAGGCGAGGTTTGAGGGATTTAAGTATTAGAGTTAAAATGCTTGAACTCAAACCGAAAGCTCGTATGAAGGTGTGTTCGTTCCGAAGCGCTATGCAAGTAAGTAAGTTGTAAATTTTGATTATACTTATAGTTAGAGATGAAAAAGGGAATTTTAGGCAGATTATCTATAAACTGAGTTTTAAGGCATATACGGCATTAAACAGGTCCGTTTTTAAATTACCGACACGTAGGAAAAAGAATTACGTAAAACGGACCTGTAGATTGAAAGTTATGGCAGTTTAAAGTCAAATTTTGATCAAAATTGGAGCTGGGCGATTGCAGCTCAAAAATGCTGGAAACTTTCCTTGAAAAAGGGACTCTCGCGCCTCGCGACGGAGTTTTTAAAATGAGTCACGACCCACCATGGCTTCTGGCGGCCCGCGAGAGATATGCTTAAGTCTGGCGCGCCCCGCGAGAGACTGCAGTGTTGGGAGTTTTGTTCATTTTGTTCGTTTTTGCATTTAGGACTTGTTTTAACCAGTTTCTAAGGCCTCGTAAACGATGTTTAAGGTAATTTTGATATTAAGAAAGATGAGGGAAAGTATATATGAAGGATGAAAGGGTAAATCTTTGCGATCAAAGATTTTGATCTACACGATACGACATGATCATCGATGACGATAATGCATGAAGTATGAAATGTAAATTGATTATAGTATGATAAAATGAGTTAATTATGATGAAGGAAATTATGAAAAGAAATTTAATGAATGAAATGAATGCTTTATGTAGATGGCGGACAATGTAAATGTGAAAGATAATGAAACCATGAATATAAGTTGACTAACACGAAGGCTATTAGTTAAAGAACGAAGGAATAAGAAGTAAGTGTAAGAATGAATGTATGTTTTGATTAACATGTCTAGAATGTTCGTAATGAAGGATAGTATGGTTTTATGACCTACGGAAATGAATTATTGAAAGCAAATAATGCATGAATGATAAAGAAAAGAATGATACGGTATCTAATAAAGTATGTAATGGAAGATGGCGGGTGCAGTGAGTGTAAATGATGATGATAATGATATTACCAATAGTGATGGTAGATGATGCCCTATGATAAATGGTATGCGGTGTGGTCACTTCGTGACCGTTAACACCGAGAATGATGAATGTTATGTGGTGTGGTCACGAAGTGACCGTTAGCACCAAGAATGATAAATGGTATACAGTGTGGTCACGAAATGACCGTTAACACCGAGAATGAAGAATGGTATACGGTGTGGTCACGAAGTGACCATAAACACTAGGGATGATGAATGGTATGCGTGTGGGCACGAAGTAGCCGTTAACACCAAGGATGATGAAAAGAATGCGGTATGGTCACTAAGTGGCTATTAACACTCGGAATTATGAAATAAAAGCATGATAACCATAACTAAAAGGATAAAGGTCAATAAGAAGTAAGCATGATGGCATGAAGTAACATATAATGAAGTAAAAAGTATATATAAAATTAACGAATGTGTAATAAGTAAGAGAATAAAAGTCATTGAAATATGTTAGGCATATTAACATATTTCCTAAACTATGTTGTAGAATATTTCTTAAGGCAAAACCAATAGTTTCGTTAAGTTTACAAAAATGCAACCTATGATAAATAGGATCCTCTAAATGTCAACCGAGTCATGTCGAAATGTTTCGAAGTAAGAACGCATATGATTGGAAGGTTGTGAATGAAATTTTAGTTAGGTTTATCAACCCTATAATAAGAGATATGTGGTGTGGCTATAAAGGACCGTTAACACCTAGCATGAAAGAAAGGAAAGTATAAAAATTTAAAATGTTAGAATGAAATGAATGTGACCAAAGAATAACTTTTAATAATGATCTCGAATGATATAGTAGATGGCTGGTGAAAACTAAGAAAATTGTTAATAAAATATGTTCCGAGTAACGGACGGTGCGAGAAAGTAAGAAGGGTGAGGGATTCAATTCCCCTATAAACGAAAGGCATGCATGATGTGGACTATCGTGACCGATATTGATGATGATGCCCAAGTGGAATAAAAGTTATTGAAATATGATTAAGAATGCATCAATGTAACTTAAGATAACATGGAAAGTATATGAAGTAATGAATGTAGAAAATGCTTAAGGTGGATGACGGACGAAGGAAATACAAACGATAACAAATAACACGGTTGGAAGGAATAAAAGCAATGATTACGGAAGAGGATGGTATGGTCCTAGAATGTAATGAGAGGTAAGAATGATAACTATGACTAAGCTTAGAAAATATTGAACATGAAAGGATGACGGAATTCTAAGTATAGTTGATCCCAAGGATGAAAATTTTGTCAAACAAAAGTAAAGGTTAGTAGAATTAAAAATTTTAAAGGAAGATATTTATGAGGAGATGCTTTATCTCCACCTAACTAAAGATAAGTATAAACAAAACAAGTAAGTGGCACAGATAGCTTGGTTGGTCAAGCATAATGTGGGACAAAAAAAAGAAGAACACACACACACATATATATATATAAATGATGCGTATGTGAGATATGTTGCCGCTGGATGTGGGAATGTGAGTAGGGATATGTTGATAGTTAATCGTCGTAGACCTAAACGGGATATACAAGTAAGAGTAAAACATACGACAACTGTGGTAACACATAATGGTGTAAGTAATTATATATATATACGTAGAAAGATGTTGAGATAATAAGATTATGAGGAAAGAAGTATGCTCCGAACACGTTGCGTATTAAGAATGTGATGATCGACTTAAGAGGACTAAATGAATAATGGGCTAAGACCTAGGTGGATGATTTAAGCACTGACGAGGATAGAGATTTTTGTAAGAAATGGTAAAATGAAAACAAGTATGTCTAAAACCAGTAAGGAGGTACAAATGTGCGAATCGGTCCATACTCTAGGAATGGATTAACAAGAAACTAATAGTAATAGAGTCACTAAATGTTGAGACAAGTATATGTATATATATATATATACACACACACTCACACACACATACTTTAGTATGCCAAATTTAGAATAATTAGAAAGAACTGTATGGAAAATGTGAAAGGTTAACGTCGAAGGAAGCTAGAATGAAAATGTATGAATGCGTAACTGTTAGAGGAGGAATGTTACATAAAGAGGGTTCAAGTGGAATGTAAAATATGATGAATATTTGAATAAATCTTACCCTCTGTCGAGTTCCCTATCATAGGTGAGGAATTATTAGAAGATAAACCTCTAAAGAAATGTTCGAGAGTTAAAATTTTTACACGCATGATTCTTGGTTCGTATTATAAAACAACCCTACGTGGTAGAGTGTAATCTCAATTGTTGAATGAACGTTTGTGCCAAGTTTTATGTAACTCGTACGTGAAATGGAATGGAATGGCATATGTAATAAGCTTATAATCTCGTATGTAGCGGAACCTAGGTTGATAAGAATTAACCCTTTGAGGTACAATGTTGGGTAATTGCCTTGGTATTACAATTGCTAGAAGGAATGATGTATGTATGACGGCTAAGGAATGTGATGATAAGTATAGCTGAGTATGACACCTCGAGTGTAACCTGAGTTGCTCAAATGTAAGTATTGATTACACGATCATATTGATAGCGTGATTAAAGACTTATGTTGGCCCTTGTAACCTAGGGATAAACGGTAAAGAGGTTAGAGCAGGATATTATGTACACGATTTGTATAAATGTATACATTAAGTTATGGTTAACCATGCAGTTATGATAGATTATCAGTGGAAGAAATATTAGTCTCGAGTAAAGATTATACGAAGGTATTGCAAGAAAAGTATGAAAAGAACTATCAAGCAAATGACATGAAAGAAATTTTGCTTGATATTGGCCTTGGAAGGATGGGGAGTATTTAGAAACTATTAAATGATGTTTGATTTGTGAATTAATATGAATGAATAGGAATGAACAAGTATTAATATTATGATAATTATTTCCCCAAGTAGATGTTAGAGGTATGCGAGAATGAATAATCTGATAGATAAGTTTTAAGAAATCAGCTTGAACAATTGAATGATAATCATGAAATAATGTAATAGGGTCGCTTTGATTCATACAAGATTGAATTACCAAATGTATTAGACAAGTTTAGAGTAGTAACGACCGATTCATCACGAGGGATGATCGAATGAAAGCATGTTAACAAAGTTCGAGGTATGTAATCGCGAAGGGATACAGATAAATTCGTCAGAATGTATGTATTCAGGTTTCGGGGACGAAACCTTCTTTAAGGGGGGTAGACTTGTAACACCCCAAAATTTCGTATGACTTGGAATAATAATTTAATCATGATGTTTTAATGATAAGGGATGATAAACATAGATTTTTTCCATATCGAAAGTTTTATAAGAAATAATAAAATAGAAACCCCTTTATGTAAATGGAAGTAACCAAGTTAGTATGGGAAATGGCTATTTTGAAAACACTCAAAAAGACAAGGGACTAATAATGTAATTATGTGATGAAATTGGATAAAAAAAGAATCAGTGTTTCTCCTTGGCTAGTACGATCGAACAGAGGGAGAGAGCCAAGGGAAACCCTAGTTCTTCAAATCTCTACAAAATTGAAGGAGTAAAAGGCCGGATTTTCAATGCATGAGTTAGGAATCATGATCCCTTAAGTGTTATAAGTATCATGTAAGTCGAATTTCATGTTTTTAATGTTAGTTGATGTAGTGTGTTTAATCAGTGATTTCATATGAAATTGAATATGAATGCTAGATGTACTAGCATATGGGAGTCGAAATCATGCTTGAAATTATATGTAATGATGATTTGAAGTAAAAACCCATTTTTATGTTATAGGATGATTAAAAATTTGGGAAGCAATGATTTGTGAATTAATATGAATGAATAGGAATGAACAAGTATTAATATTATGATAATTATTTCCCCAAGTAGATGTTAGAGGTATGCGAGAATGAATAATCTGATAGATAAGTTTTAAGAAATCAGCTTGAACAATTGAATGATAATCATGAAATAATGTAATAGGGTCGCTTTGATTCATACAAGATTGAATTACCAAATGTATTAGACAAGTTTAGAGTAGTAACGACCGATTCATCACGAGGGATGATCGAAGCAATGAGTTGATGAAATATTGATAAGTAATTGATGATTAAAACCATGTGTTCATAGTTAGGATGGCAAAAGATGGAATTAGGGAATGTTTATGTAATCATTGGATGAACAATGGAAAAATATGCTTTAAATACTTGTACTTCATGCTTTATAGATAGTACGCACGCCATGTGTTCGATGAAATGCTTAAGAATGATTTAGTTGAATTTTGACATGAATTCTTGATTTAATGGTGATATAAATGAAAATGGATGTATGTGTAATTATGTTAAGTCATGATGAATAATCAAGATACATATGTGAAGTAATGTTTATGAAAGCTAAAAGTATGAAGTTATGACGTATAGGCACGAAGAAAGAAGAAGTCGCATGTCACTTGAAGTCGCAAGCATCGCAAGATCACGATAAGTTCATATGAACTTTATTTACTCTTCAGGTAGATTTACGTAAGTTAACTTTGTATTTGAATTCTAGTGTAAGGTTGTATTGATGTTCATAGTCAATTTGTGATATGTTGAGTATTGAAAGTTGGATAGGAAATGCTATGATATTGAATGCGTAATGACCCGTTTCAAGTGGGTCGTAATGTTTGGAAAGTATGATGTTTAAATGGTTAAGTAAGGACTCGGCGATAATGGGTCAAAATGAGAATGTAAGTTAGTAATGTATGGTAAGAATCAACCCATTTCGGATGGGTTGGAAGGTCTATGCATTGAATGATTTCGATATCTAAGGATGAATGGATGTAAAGAAAATATGCGCTTGCAAGGAAGGATGATTACAACGCTAATGTTATCAAGTGATGGAATTGGTTAACGGGTAAAACAATGATAAGAAAATAAAAGCCTAAATTTGTTTTTAGCGAATCGAACTAATGAATGTTTGTTGTTATGCATGTTAGGTAAATCCCATACTTGACGACGGCGAGCTCGGATCGAACACACACTAAATCGCCCTTTGCGCTTCCGGTCCAAGTTATCTTTTGTAATGGGTCAAAATAATTCTTGTAATGTACATGTAAAACTTATGTTTTAGGATGTTCGTAAGTAGTTTGGATTTTTAAAACCTATTGGGTAGTTCGGACATAACCCTTGCGTTAAGTGTTGTATGGTTACAACTTTTATTTCTTTTGAAAAAAGTGTCGTAGGAGTTCATTGATGAATGTTTGTTAAAAGCAGGGGAATTGTTTATATTACGAACGGGTCATGCCCAATTTTTATCAAAAATTTGTATGTCATTTTTGTTATTTTCGGATGGGAAAAAGTGGGCGTTACATAGTTAATGTATTGTAATAACAACAATGTTGTAGTTAAGATAGGTGTTAACTTTGCGAAGTGACGAGTGTCACACTAACCACCACCACCTTTCCACCGTCGATCGCCGTTATCGTCGCCATTGCTGGTGAGCACTGTTGTCGTGATCAAATCAGCTTGAGCCTTAGCGAGACGAACCGAAAGTGTACGGTTTCTCAGGTTGTTTCGTATTATATGGATCCAGTGACCAGTCTGATGAACTCAACGTGTTACCGACGGGCTTTGTTGTTTTTATAAAAATGTTTGTTTGCGAGTTTTCGACAATCACCATCAGGTTGTTTCGTATTATATGGATCCAGTGACCAGTCTGATGAACTCAACGTGTAACCGACGGGCTTTGTTGTTTTTATAAAAATGTTTGTTTGCGAGTTTTCGACAATCACCATCTAGACTGTTAATGGGCGATCCAAAGTATGGTATGGATCGGTTAATACACACACTTCGAGGTTTACAAACCTTTCAATGCCTTAACCCCTGCCTTATATGGAGATACCAAGTGTCCATTTAAACCATCATTCATTTCTTGTTGCAGTTATGCTACTTCTTCATATTGTGCGAGCTCAATGCAACTTAGGGGATGAGGGGTGGTCACTAGTGATAGATTTTTATCACTCCCACTATCCAATCAAATCATGCCATGTCATCACCCAATATTCTATCACTAGTGATAGAATTGTAGTGGGGGTGGTATCACTAGTGATGGAATTCTATCACTCTCAATTTTTTTTAATTTTCATTTTAAAATTAGTAATTAAACACTAAATTATAAATTTCACTATTTTTTTATTTTTTATTTTAAATTAGAAATTAACAATAAAACACTAAAATTAAAAATTTCATTAAATTTAAAACATACTACTTCAATTTAACATACTAGAAACATACAATTTAAAAAAAAAAACCTACTACTCGTCCGAATCATGAAACTCCTAACCTAGAGAACCTATTATTTCGATTAAATCGTATCTCAACCGAAAGTGGGTTTCTTCATTACGCAATTCTAGATGGATATTTTGTGGAACTTGAACTTGTGTAGGAGGATCCGGCACCCAATCCGGGGATATTGCACGTCCGTCTTCTTTGATCAACATATTGTGCAATATGATACATGCATACACTATGCTATGTATTGATTTCTTGCTCGTCGCACGAACCGGTCGGTGTAGTATACCCCATCTACCCTTTAAAACACCAAATGCCCTCTCAACATCTTTTCTTGCCGATTCTTGCAATTTTTTGAACGTGATTTCTTTAGGCTCGACAAGAAATGAGGGAGCTTTCACAAAAACAGACCAAGACGGGTAGATTCATCATAGCTAGGTATTCATCATATTGATCGGGAGGGTTACTTGTCGCTAGTTGGCGAATGGCGGACGTGCATTTTTGTATCGGCGTGAAACTTGGTTTGCCCCTCGCATCGTAATCTTCTTGAAACCATTCCTCGCTTGCTTCGATGTCTCCAACAATCTTTAAAAATAATTCTTTGGGTAAACGAAACCGATCTCTAAACGTTTCGGCATTGTAGATCGGATTTTCCAGAAAATAATTGTTCATCAAAACTTCGTTGGCACGTATACGATCACGGTCGACCATCTTCTTCTTTGGGCGGGACGACTCGGCATCAAGCTCGTTATACACCGACACAAAATATTTTAGCGTCTCGTTGTCGGAAGACGACTCGGTATCGCTATCGCTAGACATCGGAAACGTCGAATCCGTAGGGAATTCCATTTGAGAAAGATTTAAAAATTGTGTGAAATTGGTTTAAAATGGTTTAAAAGATATAGATTGGTGTGTGTAAAATGGTTTAAAATGAAGATATAAATAGATAAATGGTTTAAAGGTTTTTTTTAATGAATATTACCGTTCAAATTAACGGTCAAAAAATCACAACGGTCCAATTTTTCAAACTTTCAACACGTGATGGATTCAACGCGTTGAAAGTATAACGCGTTATATGGGGGCCGGCGGCGGTGTTCTAGGGGGGATCACGCGTGAAACTTAGTCCATAACAGACCGCCCCCTGTGGCCTTATAGGCCTAAGAACTCCTCTAGATGAGTTCGTCATAAGAAGAATGTAGAGGCAACGGGGGAATGTTGACCAAAAGTTGTCATCACAGTTCCTATCTTTTCAACATTTTACGTTGTTGATGTTGTAAATACGTTCTCACATTTTGCTAGGTTGATAACGTTTGTAAGTTGTTTTTATGCCTTATTTATTTGGCGAATGTTATTAACAATATAATACAATATTGGTAGCCAGTATTATTCGTTTCTCATACATTTTTCTTTGAGAGAGATGTATTGGTGGAGAAAACCGGAAATAATCACTTTACTAGAAACTATTACAAACATCTAATAAGTTGCTTCCTTCATGTAATTTCCCACCAACCCAAACATAAACAAACTTCGACAAAAGACTTGTTTTAGGGGCTGTTTGGCAACATCTGAATGGTTAAGTGCTGAACCAGTAAGAGGTTTGAACCATTAAGTGCTGAACCAGTAAGAGGTCTGAACCATTAAGAGCCTGTATAATGCTTAACCGTTCAGAGGCAAATGTCTGACCAATTCAGATTATAGGTCTTAACCATTCAGACTCTGTATAAATCTTAACCATTCAGAGGCAAATGTCTGAACCAATCAGACATCTGCTCATGAAACAAACAGTCTGAACCATTAAGTGCCGAACCAGTAAGAGGTCTGAAACATTAAGAGCCTCATTAAGAGGTAAACAAACAGCCCTTTAGTTTTAACATTATTTAAGTCATGTATACGAGTCAAAGTGTATACGCGAACATGTATCCATACAATTCATATGTATGTTACCAAACTAGTTGATGCCCCGCCCGCGTTGCGGGGCGATGGTCGAATAGTTGTCAATCAATTAAAAAAACACTACTATAATTTTGCTAGGAAAAAACAAAAACGATGATAAAACTGCAATTTTGGGCTCAAGGCAAAACTGTAATTTTTCAGGACTAATGAGCGCGTATTAGGCAACTCCTTTAGACGAAAAAAAATTAAATCGAGTCAATCAATTAAAACAAAAAACTTTTATAGTTTTGCTAGAAAAATTAAAACGATGGGGAAAACGTAACTTTGAACTGAGGGGGAAATCATAATTTTGTTTCAGGGATAAAATCGTAAATTAAATGGACCAATGGGGTTGAGGACAAAATCGTAACTTGGCTGTGTGAGGAAAAAAACTTAGGCAAAACTGTAAATTTAAACGGGGCAAAATCGTAATTTTGAATCGAGGGCAAAATTGAAATTTTTAGCTGGGAACAAAAGCGTAAATTTATATTTAAATGGGGGTAAAAACATAATTTTGAACAGATGACAAAATCGTTATTATAAGGGGAAAACATAATGGCAAAACTGTAAATTTAAACGGGGCAATATCATAATGTTGAACCGAGGGAAAAATTGAAAATTTTTAGCTGAGAGCAAAAGCGTAAATTTATTTTTAAATGAGGGGAAAAGCATAATTTTGAACTAATGGTAAAATCGTAATTTTAAAACGGGATAAAATCATAAATTTGTTGGGCCAATAGGGAAGTGTCATGCATGACTATAAATATAAAGGGGACAAAATCGTAATTAACAAAAAAAAAAAATTGGGTGGCAGGTGGCCGCCCAACTCAACCAACCAAATGAAAACACTATTACCCGCGTTGGGTTTTGTTATAGTAGATAACTAGCTTACAACCCCGTGTATTACACGGGTTAATATCGGAAAAAAATGTAAATTGTAAATTTATATATAATCATTATCAGTAAAATGACTTATTACATAAAATAGTGAAATAAAATGAAAAATTACATTTTCAACTAACCAAATATAATTTTCTGATTTTTCACTTTTGACTCTTTTGTCTTGAGTCACTATAATCCTTATTATTTTATACAAATGTAAAATAGTTACACCAAAAAATAAAAATATTAATGATAAAACTACAAGTGTTTTAAAAAATAAATGGTAAGTTAAGAGACTTTGATTCCCTAAGGGATGGCCTCGTGTTTAAGTGGTGTGTTCCCTAACCGAATGGTTGTGTTCAAATCCTGGTAGGTATGAAGTGATTTTAGCTGTTCAAAAAATAAGTTACCAAACTTTGACAAACAAAATTGTAATTAAAATATACTATGTATATTATTGATATCATAAATACTTTAATATAACTACTAATGAGACGAAGAACATATTCATAGTATAGAAAATATTATATATTTAAAAGAAAACATATTATAAATAAAATTGTGTTTAAAAAATTAAAACTATAATTTTGAGTGTGAAAACAACCTCTTTAATTTTTTATTATATAATTTATTTATATATTGCAATAATCTTGTGTGTTACACGGTTTGAGTAAATGTTAATAACAAAAAGGTTATGTATTTAAAAAAACTTATGTAGTACTCGGGTTGAATAAATACGTGTATCACACCAGCATGGCTATCGAATAATAACCCGCATACTTTTATTACATTTTGAGTATGTTTATTAATTATATAAATGTAAATTTCATCAATCATAAACTTTTTTTAAATTTTTTACTATTGAAATTTTTATCACTAAATATATTTATTTATTATGTTGATAGTGCTGCATTGTTTTAATTGATATTAACAAATAACACTATCAACATAAAACGTTTAAAAGTGTGTGGTTGTAATTTATAAGAATTTCTTTTATCAACTATTAACTTTATATCAGATTATGAAAACGTTTAAAAGTGTGTGGTTGTATTATATAAGAATTTCTTTTATCCGTATAAGAAATCGACTATTAAATTAAATTCAGATTTTAATTAAATTAATTTCAAATTAGAAAACAAAAGAGATAAATAGATTTAGTTAAATTGATGTTTATTATTATATTAAGATTATTATTATTATTTAATAGAAGAGAGAAATAGAAAAATAAGAGTGAGAAATCACCAGAGGATGACACGTGTCTAAAAAGGATTTTTATTTATTATTAATATTATATTATATTAAGATTATTATTATTATTTAATAGAAGAGAGAAATAGAAAAATAAGAGTGAGAAATCACCAGAGGATAACACGTGTCCAAAAAGGATTTTTATTTATTAGTATAGTAAGATATGCTCTATAACAATATAACATAACTATACGAAGAAGATCTTCAAACCTTCTTCTCACACGTGAACATTTGTTACTTTCTTAGACCGCCCGTAGTGGGGCGTTTTCTTTAAAAAATTTTGCCCGAAAACGCCCTATAACGCCCAACCCCCCATTACAGGGGGCGTTTTGGGGCGTGATTTTCGAAAAAAATTCCCCCCGGCGTTTTAAATATAACGCTTAAAATGAGATGGGGGCCCACTTTTTGACCGTTCTCAAACGGTAACATTCTTTATTTTTTTTTTAATTTAAAATATTCCCACTATAAATATATACCCCACATTCACACCTTTTTTTATAAAAAAACTCACTTTCTCTCCCACTTTCTTCTAATTTTTATAAAAAAAAAACCCACTTTCTTCTAATTTTTATACAATCATGCATCCATACCGCTCTCCTTTTGGTGTCCCCCCTAGACCCGCAAACCCGAACACAACCCAACCGCAAACCCCGTACAACCTTCAAGACATGGACCCGAGCTTTTTAACTTACGCGGCTTACTTGAGTGGCGCCCCTCCGTTTGTTCCTCCCACTTTCGGCTATGGTCAAGCCGGCGGGTCTCAACCGTCACAACCCGAAGCCGAACCCGATGTGGAAGTCGTACCGGAGACGCAACCCGAACCGGTGCAAGAAACATCGAAACGCGGCAAAAGGTCGCATAAAAAGAAGGAAAAGGACGCACCGCGGCGTACAAAAAATATCATTAAATGGACGAAGAGACCGGTAACTATTTTATATAAATATTATTTTACTTATTTTGTTACTTTAATTTTTAACATACAACTTATTATTATTTTTTTGGTAGCAAACTTTCAAACGGGCCCGGTTTTTTGGGATAGGGTTCGTGCACTCTTCTATAGCACGTGGGGTCAAGGCGAACATCGGGACAAAGATTCCATTTCTAGCAAATGGACCGACATCAACAACAAGTGTCATGCGTTCCAAGAAGTCTTCCAACGTAACTACGATAATCGGCCGAGCGGTGAAGGTGACGTGGGGGTTTTAACGAAGACTTTGGAGGAGTTCGAGAGGACAAAATGCCCTTTCACGTACTATAAGTGTTGGGAGCTACTACGAAAAAGTCCAAAGTGGGCGGTAGTTAATCCAATGACGTCTAGTAGTAGACGTCGGGCTAAAAGGTCAAAAACATCATCCTCCGTTGACCCGTCAACTCCGACATCGGATGCCCGCAATGTTGATTTAAATGAGGAGGTGGACGTTGACGAGGGAATTGAAGAAGAGTTGGTCCGACCCCCCGGTAGAAGAAAGGGAACCGGGAAAAAAACGGTCGAGTCGTCTTCCGATCTCGAGTTAAAGGGAGATTTCGAGGAGATGAACCGTCGTCTCCAAGACATTCGCGACCTCGGCTACAAACGTTGGGAGATTATGCAAGAACGAGTGTCCGAAACCAAAAAGTTTAACGAGATGCAAGAGGCGAGGAAAATGGAAAAGGACATTGAGTTTTTGTCCAAATCGATCGACCACCTCCAAGGCGACGCGTTGATCCTTGCGCAAATGCGTCGACAAAAAATTCGAGAAAAATATGGACTCTAGATCATGTTATTTTTTTTAACTTTATTTTTTCTGTTTTTTTATTTTCTGTTTTTTTTTCAGTTTTTTTTATTTTTATTTCAAGTAATGTAATTTTATTTTTAAATTAATGAAGTTTTTTTATGTTTTAAATTAAAAAAATAATTGTGAAATGATTGTGAAATGATTGAATGGGGGTTATTGGCATAATGCCCCACTACGCCACTTTTTCTATAATGCCCACTTGCTGACTAGGACGCCACATGTCGGATAATGCCTCATGATGGGAGCATTATAAGGTGTTACCACTACACATGGTCATAAGAGTAAAAAAGATTACATGTTCCCACAAAAATCTTAAATAATTTGAACTATTAGAATCCATTGGGCCCCTACGGCAACACCCCATCAAAAATATCTTGACGGCCACGCAATCACACACTTACCACAAGTGGTCCTCTCATTGCTATTGGTCAAGTTGTAAAATATGTCTCCAACTTTTAGGGTATATTATTATTATTTTTTGTCGTGAGTCATTGATTGCTATTTGTCACAAAATGTTTTTTGTTTTATCAGTATTATATATACATACATATTTAGAGAAAGGGCTAAGTGGAAAACCCCATCTTTTTTAGAAAACTATGAAAACTCAATATCAATCATTGATTATGTTTCATCTAAGTAGATCAATGGTTCTCCTATTTTTAGGTAAATATTAGTTTTTAAATAATTCTTATATTGGTTTCTAGTACAACTAAAGGGCAATTTGGGTAGTGAAAAAGGTACTTTTTATGCTTTAGAACATTGAAAGTGATTTTCCAGAACCATCAAATCACCAACTCTTTCTCTTACCTCTTTCTCCCCCCCCCCCCCCCCCCCCCCACCCCACAAAAGTGAAGAAGAACAAGAAGAATATGATCTCATTTCAGAATTCAAATATCCAACATCTAAAAGTGATCTCAACAAACACTAATCTCAGATCTTTTAGAGAGAGAATGATGGCGGGACAAAAGTTTTTAGAGAGATGAATTTTTTGTTTTAGAGAGAGAAACAACAATCTTCATCATGTTCATCTATAACACCAAGAACACACATACAAGTGTGTGAGAGAGAAGAAGTTTGAAGTATGTTGTTTTAGAGAGAGAACGATGACAAGATGAATGTTTTTAGAGAGAGAAAGATGATGTTTTAGATAGAGAAACAACAATCTTTATCACAAAGACACACGCACGAGTGTGTGTGTGAGAAGAAGGTTTGAAGATCTTCTTCGTGTTCATCGGACGGTTCTAGATCCGGTAAGTGTTCTTGAATAAATCAAAAAACTTTAGGATGAGATTTTGAACGGGTTTTTTTTGTTGGTTTGGTTGCTTGTTAGGGGCTTTTGATCTTAACAGTAGCTGTTTTTTTGTTGGTTTGGGTTGCTTGTTTGGGTTTTTGATCTGAACAGTAAGTGTTTTTTTGTTGGGTTGCTTGATTCACAGACTCAGACCCATAACATGTGTTAAGCCCCCTGTTAGAATGTTATATAACGTGTGTTGATTTACAGAAACAGATCCATAAAAGATATTCAATTGACAAGCTGAATGGATGTAGGCGACGTTAATGCGGGGACATTGAATAAGTCACATCGTTTGGGAAAGAACTGTTCGTTCATTTATAACATGTGTTAGTGGTTCATGCTGTAACAAAACACCATGATGTAACCTGACATGTGTTCATGTATAACATGTGTTAAGCCCATGTTAGAATGATATATAACGTGTGTTAACCTTTTGTTAATTAAAAAAAAACAAGTAATATCTATTTTATTTTTGTTGATGTTTAAAATATCTGATAATGTGGATACTGAGCGTAAAACTTGTACAAGTAATAAATGTACAAGTTAGTATGTAACGTGTAATATGAAACGAGCCATTTATGGTAACACATGTACCGGTAATTTTGGAATATATAATATGAAACAGGTCATTTGTTTTGCACATTTTGGAATGTATAACATGTGTTAAGTGTCACACCCCGACCGCGTAAAACAACAAATCGCGGCGGAAACATCGGGGCGTGTTGCAACAGAATTAATGTTTCATAACCATGGATATCAAAAGTATTTCGTTTTATTAAACATTGAGTAATTACATCGTCTGGAAATCTAAATACACTATTTAAACATAGTCTATCATTGTTATTGAGTCACTAAGGCCTTATCCAGTCCTATGTGAGCATGCATCTTATCAATCGATATCATCCAACAATACCTGAAACATATGTGAAAACGAGGTCAGCAAAGAAATGCTGGCGAGATACATAGGTTTTATGAAAATAAGATTCATGACTTCTGTTTTAAAAAAATGTTTAGTCATGAACCTTGTAATTTGCTTTGTCTTTGTAAATCATTTGAAAAACAATAAGTTCAGATGATATGTATAAATAAGCAAATAATGCATGGTTAAATGAGTAACCATGTAAAATATGTTTGCATAAGATAAGTTGTTTATAAATCAATGTCTTGTGAAAAGTATGTTATTTGTATGAAATGTTCTATGTCTCAAACTGAAATGATTCAAATAACGTCACGACATGTAATACCATACAACCACTTATATATAGGAAGTACCAGCGGCGTATCCACCATGCTTGTATCATATTACACCCGCATCGTTACTTAATCATTTACTCAAACCAAACCAAACAATGTAAAATGTCTATGTTTAAATCAATTGTCAAATGTATTGAATAATATGTCAAAGTATTCATGTCAAGATGTACATCATGTCAAAATGTCTATGTCAAATATCCATGTCAAATGTCTATGTCAAATATCCATGTCAAATGTCTATGTCAAATATCCATGTATGGCAAGTGAAATGTCTCAACTAAACCATATGCACAAAACAAAGTATTGAAGTAAAACTTGGTTTAAATCGATACTATGTTTCGTGGAAATGCATGATCAAATGTCAATCATGTTCCGATGTTTACCCAATCGTTAACCCATTTTGTAAAATCGTTCTAGTCGTTCTTGTTTTAATTGTGAAACTACTTTATGGTCGATTCTCTAATAACATTCAAACCTTCTTGACTCGTTCCTCGTTCCAACTCGCTCTCGTTCTCGTTCTTAACAAACCCTTACCAAAGGGTAAGTTAATAATTACAGATTCAGTCGCTACCCAAAATATCCACACATAACCATGGGTATAGAGAATAACGGGATTTGTCAGATCCTATGGTACCATAACCTAATACTGGTCGGCTTGATCATTGCTAATGAATGTCATCGGTCATGTAAACTACAACCAACAAGTTTGTTCACTTTTTTGAAATTGTTATTAGTTTTTGAAATCATTGTATTCGTTCTTGAAATCATTGTTAGCGTTCTTGAAATAATTGTTATTGTTCTTGAAACCACATTATAATTGTTCTTGAAACCACATTGTAATTGTTCTTGAAACCATTGATAAAACATTTAGCACATATGAGTCACCCCAAAACAGTTGAAAACAGTAAAAGAGGGGAATAATGTACTCGCCTGAGAGTGCTTAGGAGTCTTGAACAACTACCAAGTAAGCTAGAGGAGTCCCGGAAATCAAACGGTACCTAATATAGGTAACTACATAAATAACCCGGACCTAAATCGGAAGACTGGGTAGCAGGAGGGTCTGTAAACCAAATGAGTTTAGGAACTCATATGATATGGTTTAACAAAGCCTACATACTAAATGAAACTTAACCTAAGTATTATCGACCCATCACGACCCATTAAGGTAGCTTATGCTACTTTAACGCGTCGTTTGCGTGAAACGCGTTCGGACCGCCTAACTAGTCCTATGACAAGTAACATATGCCTTAACATGTCTAATATGGTTGTCAAATCAGTTTAGATGTCAAAAGTTATGTTACATATGTTTAAAATGAATTTTGGCATCAAAGGGGTATTTTGGTAATTTACCTAAGGCATATAAACTACCTATCATACAACTACTTAAACGAAGCGACCATAAGGTATAACCTCGTAAGGTTATTATATACTATGGTCACCTAATGTGCTTGGTCGGATCCTAATGATCGACCAAACGGGTCGGGTTCGAAAGTATAAGCGATTGTTTAGATCGCTTACCTTACGACCCTATCTAAGCACTAAACTAAAAGTGACGAGCTAAGCATGTTAAAACATGCTTAACTAAGTTTAGAAAACAGGTTTGGTATCAAAACAAACGGTTTTGATACCCATAAGTAGTTTGGTTACAAAATACGCAAGAATACGTATTCTGACCGAAACTACGGCTCGTCACTGAGCCTAGATAACGTGGTAATCAGTAGGTATAGTCACTAGGGACTATAACCATCGTGATCACGCTCACGTTATGAAGTTCAAACGAACTTCGCATCGACCATAAACTGGTCAATGCAGAAAGTCAAACAAAGTTTGACTTTCGGACTCGAAAAGCAATAAAAGAACGAAAGAAGACTTACGAAGGGTCCCCGAATGCTAATCTAGATCAAAGAGCTCAGGTATGAAGCAATGGCATCAACTTAGAGCATTTTGATCAGATTCTAGTAAGTAATGAGGTTGGATGGCATGGGTATTTATAGTATTCGGGTAACCGTTAGGATCGTTTCTTGAATAACGTGATCGAATCTCGTGCGTACACTTGTCACAATGTTGTGGTACTGATTTTTGGCCACCATAGGAGTTTAACAAGTGTCATTTGACCTTTGGAAGGGGTAAAAACGATTATAACAGCTGAAACTTGACCTTTGGGTGATCTGAAGGGCTAAAGCGGCCCGCTTCAGGATCAGCCAAACACAATGCGGGCCGCCTGAAGCTTCTGATCTGCATATATGTTTCAGAAATGACAGTTTCAGCCCCTGCACGTGTTTAAGGCCATTCCCGACACTTCTAAGGCCCGTAAAGCCAACTTTAAGGCCCTAAAATGTTGCCTAAACATTGTGGACATGAAACATGTTCAAAAATATGTCGGATGACGGTTCGTTTGGTCGTACGAACGCGATGTTCGCTTAATTACGACGGAATGCGCACAAGCGCGAAAAATGATCCAAATGACGCGACGAATGGATTTTTCTTATGGCGAACACTAAAATATAATGTAGTCATGCTTACATAAATTTTTGGATGTCCGGATGTATTCAGAACGTAAGTTATGCGCGAAAATGCAAACTTGTGCACTTTTTGACACTTTTAGTCCCTGAATGACCCAAAAGTTTATTTTAGCACACCGAACCCCTCAAAGCCTATTTCTAAGCTATGTAAAGGATATTTATGGTATGTTTAACTTGTGGCCATGTTCCGGAATGTCTGTTACAGTTCAAATTGGCATACTTTCGCAGTTTGTCAAGTTTAGTCCATGTAAGTGAATTAACTTGTTTTTGCCATACCAAAGCCTTCAAAACTTATTTCTAAGTTATGTAAAGGTTATTTAAGGTATGTTAAGCCTATGTCACTATTCCGGAGCGTTTGTTGCATTAAACTGGTTATATTTACGCATCGGTGCGCGTATAACCTTCCAGAAAGCGATTTAGAGTTTGGAATTGAACAAAATTTGATATGTGCAAATGATACACATATTTTTACAAATCTCAAGTATGAAATATAATATTTCATTATTTTGGTATTTGTTTGATGGCCGTGGAGGCACAGGTGTTACAGTCTCCCCTACTTTAGGAAATTTCGTCCCGAAATTTATTTAGAGGAAACTTGTGAGAGCTTAAAACATGAAGTTGAAAAGATCGAACAATATTGGTTAGGGTTCTTGAACTTCTAGTAACCTTAATAACATTATGTTTGCAATGTAAGAGGGACACTTATATACAAGTATATGAAGCGTCATTGGTGCGTCCACCGTACCTCCATTACATCGTTCCCATTTCGTTATTGTTGTCACTATCGATTCTTACACATAATAAATCTTACTGGGTTTCTGTGCACTAAATTTCTTAATTATGTACGCGTCCATAATCAGACAATTCCTTGCATAGTTCACACAGTCTATTTTATAATGTGTAGGGGAAAACCAAATGAACAATCCTGTGATGAGTGTGACTAGACCGCCATAGAGTCCTTTTAATTAAATCAATAAATGATCTAAAGAGACTATCAAGGAGTCTGTTCAGCTACATCACTAGATGTCATTCTTTAACCAGATTGTGAATCAATCTTTTTTGACTAGACCACTTAAGGTCTCTTAAGAATCATGGAGTGGTACTATATAATCCAAGGGTCTTAACTACTACGTAGAAGCCCATAAGGATTTAAGGTAGTACCTTTTTGAATATCCTGCTACGAATCCCTCATATGAAGATATGAAAGATTCTGCGAGGATTTGGATAACGAATATCCAGAGTATTAAAAACACAAAAAAATGCATAAAAGAAAACATAAGATGAATAAACACATAGTCACATAATTGCATACTCGTTCAATCGCATAATCGTTCAATTTGACCTACAATTTGTTATCTTTGGACACGGGTATTTAAAGCATACTAGGAACCCAATCCGTAGATTTCCTTTGGCACTTTAAATATTTTCAAGAATCTAACTATGAAGATAGGAAGATCTTAAAAGGAATTCGGTTTGTCCTAATTGAGTTATTTTGTACATTTTAAAGTGTACAAGGAATTCAATCAGGGCTCCGATGTCAACGAAGGTGTTGATCGTGATTGGCTCAGGACATGAATAGATCAAAATGCAGATGGCTGGAGCATTTGTCAATTCAAAAGGCCTGACTGTAAACTCGTAATGGCCATACTTCGTGCAGAAAGCCGTTTTGGGAATATCTTCTTCGAGCATACGAAGTTGATGATACCCAGAACGCAAATCGATCTTGGAAAAGCATGAAGCGCTCTGCAGATGATCGGAGAGATCATCGATTTAAGGTAGTGGATATCGATTCTTGATGGTAAGCTTAACAGGCTTACGTTAATCGATATGAATTCGAAAAGATCCATTCTCCTTTTTACAAGGAGAACAGGAGCTTCTCTAAGGTGAAAAGTTCGGACGGATGAATCCTTTATCAGACAACTCTTGAAGTTGTTTTGATAATTCTTGCATCTCGAACGGTGCAAGACGATAAGATACTTTAGATTTAAAAGGAACAAGTGTTTGAGGTTCTTAGGGAGATCACAAGTGATCATAAAAATGACAGAACCACACGAGTAGTTTTGTCTTTGTGTTGACATCATAAGGTTGAATCAAACATCCATACAATTGCATTAGTTAAAAATAAAACCACAAATTTTATTTATATAACAACCGCATTGTCTTTAAATGTTACAAGATACCAACCAGAGGAAAAACAAAATACTAATTGTTCACTCCTTCATCATTGAGTGCCTCATTGATGTTAAACACTCGACCGCGTGCTGGATTTACATTGACGTTGACGTTCGCATTCGGGTTTGCGTTAGCATTTGCATTCATCAGTCTCGGGCAGTTGTGACGGAAATGACCAATCTCTCCACAGTTGAAACATGAACCCAGTGGAAATCTCATAGCATTCCCTTGAACCGGAGCTTGAACCTGAGCAGCCTGATTTTGTCCCAAACGACAAACCTTGGCCAAATGCCCAAGTTTACCACACGTCGTGCATTGCCAGCAAGCTTGTTGTACTGCGTGATGACCGTTACAGCGTGCACAATAAGGTGCGGTACCGGCATATGCTTTCTTTGCAGGTGGCTGAGCTGGTAAGTTTCGCGGGTTCTGAGCAGTCTGTGCTGTAACAGCAAAGTTTTGACCACCCTTTCGCTTCCTTGATTTCTTTGACGTCTCACCTTCCTTTCCCTTCTTGTTTTGACCTTTCTTGCTATCATCCTTGTCAGACTCCTGCTTCTTACCCTTGTCACCCTTTCTGTGTAACTTATTCTTCCGAATCTGCGACTCAGTCAATGTCGCAGATAACTCGATCGCCTGACGGAGTGTGGCAGGGTTACTACCAGTAAGGATGTCTTGTACCGAGTCAGGTAGGCCATCGATGTACCTTTCGATAGCTATGTCAAGTGGGGTAACCATTGTCGGGCAAAGCAGACTCAACTCCTCAAACCTATCAGTATACGCCCTGTGCTCACCACTATCTTGCTTCAATTCATCAAATTCCTTCTCCAAAGCTCGCTGCTCATGACGAGGACAGAATTCTCTCATCATCAGGGTCCTAAGTTCAGCCCATGTCTGTGCCAGAGCAACTTCTGCACCACGATCCCTCATAACCCCGTTCCACCATGTGAGAGCCCTCTTCTGAAACACACTCGAAGAAAACTCGACCTTGCGATTGTTAGGACACTGCACGTGGCGGAAAGTATTCTCAATGCTCTCGAACCATTGAAGAAGCCCAGTCGCTCCTTCAGAACCACTAAACTTGAGTGGTTTAGCCTGGTTAAAATCCTTGTATTTGCATAGTACATTGTTGTTGTTGTTGGCTTGGTTCCATTGAGCAAAGAGGTTTGGGAATTGAGCAGCCATTTGCTGCGCAATGATTTCTGCCAGCTCGGCAGTCTCTATCTGGTTTTCGCGTCGAGGAGGCATTGTCTAAAAGAGGAAACATGAAAGGAAACGAGTGAGAGAATTTAGACGAAAAGAATGAGATGAAACAAATCTGATGAAAGCAAGGATAGTGGTTATTTGTTTGTTACTACAAAGCAACAAACGACACACAGTGACTGATCAAAGTAAATGGGTCAAAAATAATGTATCGCGAAGACATGCTCGCCTATAAGTGAACACTCATCCCAAGAATTCCCAGGTAAGCACAACTGGTCTCGCGTCTGATGAGATATATACGAAGTGCTTGCCTAGAAAGAAAACCCAGAATACAGGCATTCACCCTTCCAGTTTGCACGTGTTCACATTATTTAAGACTCAAAACCTTGACGAAGTTTTGAAAACTCAAAGAGGTTCAAAACCATATAATAGAGGGTTCAAAACCTTGTAATCAATCATCCTAGAACAGATGATTAGTTTTCAAAGCGGTTTTGAAATTTATGTTCTTGTTGTGGTCGTCGCCTAAGGATAGGTGACGGTATTGTTTTATGACTAAACGCAAGTAAACTCGCGTTAGGGTCCTAAGAAGGTTATAGACTAGGTCAAAGCATTACTAATAACCTAATTCCCTATAACCATTGGCTCTGATACCATCTTTTCTGTCACACCCCGACCGCGTAAAACAACAAATCGCGGCGGAAACATCGGGGCGTGTTGCAACAGAATTAATGTTTCATAACCATGGATATCAAAAGTATTTCGTTTTATTAAACATTGAGTAATTACATCGTCTGGAAATCTAAATACACTATTTAAACATAGTCTATCATTGTTATTGAGTCACGAAGGCCTTATCCAGTCCTATGTGAGCATGCATCTTATCAATCGATATCATCCAACAATACCTGAAACATATGTGAAAACGAGGTCAGCAAAGAAATGCTGGCGAGATACATAGGTTTTATGAAAATAAGATTCATGACTTCTGTTTTAAAAAAATGTTTAGTCATGAACCTTGTAATTTGCTTTGTCTTTGTAAATCATTTGAAAAACAATAAGTTCAGATGATATGTATAAATAAGCAAATAATGCATGGTTAAATGAGTAACCATGTAAAATATGTTTGCATAAGATAAGTTGTTTATAAATCAATGTCTTGTGAAAAGTATGTTATTTGTATGAAATGTTCTATGTCTCAAACTGAAATGATTCAAATAACGTCACGACATGTAATACCATACAACCACTTATATATAGGAAGTACCAGCGGCGTATCCACCATGCTTGTATCATATTACACCCGCATCGTTACTTAATCATTTACTCAAACCAAACCAAACAATGTAAAATGTCTATGTTTAAATCAATTGTCAAATGTATTGAATAATATGTCAAAGTATTCATGTCAAGATGTACATCATGTCAAAATGTCTATGTCAAATATCCATGTCAAATGTCTATGTCAAATATCCATGTCAAATGTCTATGTCAAATATCCATGTATGGCAAGTGAAATGTCTCAACTAAACCATATGCACAAAACAAAGTATTGAAGTAAAACTTGGTTTAAATCGATACTATGTTTCGTGGAAATGCATGATCAAATGTCAATCATGTTCCGATGTTTACCCAATCGTTAACCCATTTTGTAAAATCGTTCTAGTCGTTCTTGTTTTAATTGTGAAACTACTTTATGGTCGATTCTCTAATAACATTCAAACCTTCTTGACTCGTTCCTCGTTCCAACTCGCTCTCGTTCTCGTTCTTAACAAACCCTTACCAAAGGGTAAGTTAATAATTACAGATTCAGTCGCTACCCAAAATATCCACACATAACCATGGGTATAGAGAATAACGGGATTTGTCAGATCCTATGGTACCATAACCTAATACTGGTCGGCTTGATCATTGCTAATGAATGTCATCGGTCATGTAAACTACAACCAACAAGTTTGTTCACTTTTTTGAAATTGTTATTAGTTTTTGAAATCATTGTATTCGTTCTTGAAATCATTGTTAGCGTTCTTGAAATAATTGTTATTGTTCTTGAAACCACATTATAATTGTTCTTGAAACCACATTGTAATTGTTCTTGAAACCATTGATAAAACATTTAGCACATATGAGTCACCCCAAAACAGTTGAAAACAGTAAAAGAGGGGAATAATGTACTCGCCTGAGAGTGCTTAGGAGTCTTGAACAACTACCAAGTAAGCTAGAGGAGTCCCGGAAATCAAACGGTACCTAATATAGGTAACTACATAAATAACCCGGACCTAAATCGGAAGACTGGGTAGCAGGAGGGTCTGTAAACCAAATGAGTTTAGGAACTCATATGATATGGTTTAACAAAGCCTACATACTAAATGAAACTTAACCTAAGTATTATCGACCCATCACGACCCATTAAGGTAGCTTATGCTACTTTAACGCGTCGTTTGCGTGAAACGCGTTCGGACCGCCTAACTAGTCCTATGACAAGTAACATATGCCTTAACATGTCTAATATGGTTGTCAAATCAGTTTAGATGTCAAAAGTTATGTTACATATGTTTAAAATGAATTTTGGCATCAAAGGGGTATTTTGGTAATTTACCTAAGGCATATAAACTACCTATCATACAACTACTTAAACGAAGCGACCATAAGGTATAACCTCGTAAGGTTATTATATACTATGGTCACCTAATGTGCTTGGTCGGATCCTAATGATCGACCAAACGGGTCGGGTTCGAAAGTATAAGCGATTGTTTAGATCGCTTACCTTACGACCCTATCTAAGCACTAAACTAAAAGTGACGAGCTAAGCATGTTAAAACATGCTTAACTAAGTTTAGAAAACAGGTTTGGTATCAAAACAAACGGTTTTGATACCCATAAGTAGTTTGGTTACAAAATACGCAAGAATACGTATTCTGACCGAAACTACGGCTCGTCACTGAGCCTAGATAACGTGGTAATCAGTAGGTATAGTCACTAGGGACTATAACCATCGTGATCACGCTCACGTTATGAAGTTCAAACGAACTTCGCATCGACCATAAACTGGTCAATGCAGAAAGTCAAACAAAGTTTGACTTTCGGACTCGAAAAGCAATAAAAGAACGAAAGAAGACTTACGAAGGGTCCCCGAATGCTAATCTAGATCAAAGAGCTCAGGTATGAAGCAATGGCATCAACTTAGAGCATTTTGATCAGATTCTAGTAAGTAATGAGGTTGGATGGCATGGGTATTTATAGTATTCGGGTAACCGTTAGGATCGTTTCTTGAATAACGTGATCGAATCTCGTGCGTACACTTGTCACAATGTTGTGGTACTGATTTTTGGCCACCATAGGAGTTTAACAAGTGTCATTTGACCTTTGGAAGGGGTAAAAACGATTATAACAGCTGAAACTTGACCTTTGGGTGATCTGAAGGGCTAAAGCGGCCCGCTTCAGGATCAGCCAAACACAATGCGGGCCGCCTGAAGCTTCTGATCTGCATATATGTTTCAGAAATGACAGTTTCAGCCCCTGCACGTGTTTAAGGCCATTCCCGACACTTCTAAGGCCCGTAAAGCCAACTTTAAGGCCCTAAAATGTTGCCTAAACATTGTGGACATGAAACATGTTCAAAAATATGTCGGATGACGGTTCGTTTGGTCGTACGAACGCGATGTTCGCTTAATTACGACGGAATGCGCACAAGCGCGAAAAATGATCCAAATGACGCGACGAATGGATTTTTCTTATGGCGAACACTAAAATATAATGTAGTCATGCTTACATAAATTTTTGGATGTCCGGATGTATTCAGAACGTAAGTTATGCGCGAAAATGCAAACTTGTGCACTTTTTGACACTTTTAGTCCCTGAATGACCCAAAAGTTTATTTTAGCACACCGAACCCCTCAAAGCCTATTTCTAAGCTATGTAAAGGATATTTATGGTATGTTTAACTTATGGCCATGTTCCGGAATGTCTGTTACAGTTCAAATTGGCATACTTTCGCAGTTTGTCAAGTTTAGTCCATGTAAGTGAATTAACTTGTTTTTGCCATACCAAAGCCTTCAAAACTTATTTCTAAGTTATGTAAAGGTTATTTAAGGTATGTTAAGCCTATGTCACTATTCCGGAGCGTTTGTTGCATTAAACTGGTTATATTTACGCATCGGTGCGCGTATAACCTTCCAGAAAGCGATTTAGAGTTTGGAATTGAACAAAATTTGATATGTGCAAATGATACACATATTTTTACAAATCCCAAGTATGAAATATAATATTTCATTATTTTGGTATTTGTTTGATGGCCGTGGAGGCACAGGTGTTACATTAAGCCTCTGTTATAATCTTTTTGTAACCTGACATGTATTCATGTATAAGCTAGTGGTTTACAAAACATCATGATGTGTATATACTGATCTAACATGTGGTACAATTTGTCTGTTCGGAACATGTAATTTCTTAACATGTGACAAAGGTGAAAACAGTCGACGGGGCGATGAGTTTAATGGTGAGCTTAGTTAATATCGTAATCTTGTTGTAACCCCACTTGTATACATATGATAACATGTAAGCATCCATTATAACCCGACTTGTATTCATGTATATGAAAGTGGTTTGCAAAACACCATGATGTGCATATACTGATCGTAACACGTGTACAAGTTAATATAGAACATACAAGTTTATGTATTCATGTATAAGCTAGTGGTTTCCAAAACACCATGATTTGTATATACATACTGTAACATGTGTTACGCGCCTGATATGTATAACGTGTGTTAAGCCTCTATTATAACGTGTGTTAAGACTTCCAGAATGGATGCATAAACTCCAATAGTAACTTAATAACAACATAGTATACCTGATATAACGTGTGTTAAGCCTCTTTTATAACGTGTGTTAAGACTTCCAGAATGTGTTAAGTCCATACCGTTGTAACATCATGTACTAGACAAAACAATAAGAGTCTCACATTACATATTACTAGTAAATGAAAATACATAGCACTAAGAAAATGGTGGAGCTTCCTTTGACAGTCTGCCTTAGCTTTTCAGCAGCTACCTTTGCTGCCTTAGCTTTTCAGCAGCTACCTTTGCTGCCTTAGCTTTTCAGCAGCTACCCTTGCTTTATTGTTTGGGTCGGTCTTGAAACGGTTTGTAAACATGTGGGTGTGCGTATGCTAGGGAAGTTATAAAAATGTGTTTTCATGTCACACGTAACACGTGTTACGTTGTACATGGGTTACATGTCACATGTAACACATGCTTGTCCGAGAAGTTCAAACTATAACACGTGTTAGTTGTGTTGTGTTGTAACATAAACATGGTCATGATCCTTGAGCATCTGATCCACTTTTGACTAAACCAACGGTCCCGAGAATTGAATCTTATTTCCGTTGTATCCATCACCGTCCTAATAACAAAAAGATAAGATAACCGTTAAGTCGTTAACCAGACATAAATATTAACACATTCATAGCCAGAAAATCTTTTTTCTCAAATAACATCACAAAAACAGTTACTATTCAGATCAAAATCCCCAAACAAAGCAACCAAACTAACAAAAAATAGTTACTATTCAGATCAAAAGCCCAAACAAGCAACCAAACCAAGCATAACTTTTTAACACAAAAATAAAAACCTGCAAATTACATAAACACTTACCCCTTTTAAGAACCATTTTAACAAAAAAAAATCATGTTTCATCTCTAAAACATACATTACACAAAAACCTATTACCAACCAGATTTTATGAATAATTTTTTATATTCTAAGTGTAAAAAATGGAGCCAGACGTTGAATATCATCTTATAAAGTCCATACCTATATCATTTTTAAATTCAATATTTTATTGGTTCAATATTTAAGTGTAAATAATAGACCCGTAAATTATAATCATCTTTCAAAAGTTCATACCTACATGCTCAAGTTATCAACTAACATAAACTCCACAAAATCAGAAAAATCCATACGAAATACCCAGAATCAAACATATATGAAAACATATGTTGCAAAAAACTAAAACAGTGTAAAAAACTCACAAATATCAAGATCTGAAACAACATATACAAATCATATTTTATATAAACTAAAAAAGTGTAAGAAACTCACAAATATCCAGATCTAAACGGGAATGGAACAAGATCTGGAAGGGGTTTTCACGTGGATCTGACTTCATATATTAACATCTTCATCACAAAACCACGTTCTTCATCAGGGATTGATCGATCTGACATCTTGTGTTGATTCTCGTGGAATAAGTAGTGGGAGTGAAGCTCCATGGTTCTTTAATGGTGGACCTCGTACATGAAGATATTAAGAAGATTAAGAAGATGCAGGACGTTAATGGAGATCTTATTTAAAAAGGTAAAGAAAAGAGAAATGGAGTTAGAAAGGTATTGGGAAGATAAGTGTGTAATAAATGTTGTAAAGTCATAGAAGACAAAAGGTGAAATGATCTTTTAACTTGGGAAGGATAATGTTAATTTACCATTGTGCCCTCAAAAGCAAAAAAAAAAAGATGAAGATGACGGGGACACGTGGCCAATTGTAGGCCTTGTGATGGGTTTCCCAAGTTTTCTATGGAGCATTACCCTACATATTTATATGTATATATAAAGATCCAATATATCCCCCTTCCAGCCCAGTTGGTTTCCCATGTGGTTGTTGGGCCGGCTTCCTCCTTGTGAGGTCGCCGGTTCGACTCCCGGCTGCGGCATATTGGGGGGGACGTCCCTGTGATGGATCGTTCCTACCAAGGCATGGTTCGATCCAGAGGGCAACCCGGTTTTCACCCAGCTGTTACCCCAGCGGTTTTACCCGTGTGGGGGGCAGTATGGTTTCCGGGCGAAGGTCAGTTTCCGTACGCGGCCGGGGCCCGATAGAAAATCGCGTCCGTAACACAGGACTGACAGGGGATTGTCTTTGACAAGAACCCGGTGACCTATAGGTCCTGTACATAGAAAGTCACCCTTCAAAAAAAAACATAAAGATCCAACGTGGCACTCAGAATTTATTTTTTAGGAGGGTGATTGAGGGGTTTAGGCGAACTTTTATGGGGTGATGGAGGGCTTAAACGAACATTTAAATGATATTTTGAATAGTGGAAGGTTCAAATTAGAAAAAAAAAAATTGTAAGAAGAAAAAAAAAATAAGATTCAACCAATAAGAATGTTTCATTTTACTTTATTTAATATTTGCATTTAATTTTAATGTAAGAGTATATTTGTAAACTTACATTAAATTTGTAACTTATTTTCAAAATATATATTTTTCCACAAAATAAAAAAAAATTAATTTAGAGTGTATGACAAATTAGTAGGTGTGTAGGTTAAATTACGAGTTGTGTAGGATAAATTTAAGTATGTGTAGGCTAATTTTCGAAATGTGTAGGATAACTTTTAACGTGTGTAGACAATGAAAATTAGTGTAGAGAATAATGGTCTTTATGAGTAATTAATTACTTAAAAATTTGTAATAAATGAGATGAAAGATTAACTACTTAATATTTTATAATTATACCATTTGTTTTTTTTTTTCTCAATTAAATTTTCTTCTCAAATGAAACTCTCCCATTTTGAATATACTTTCAAATATTTTTAGTTTTATTAAAATAATAAATATTTATGTTTAAGTGAAGAAAACCAGAAATTAGGAATTCTTATGGAATTTTTTATATTACATTAATATTTCATGAACTAAATATTTGAGCTTGGAATGTTATCATAAGGTTTTTGTCTCGTTATGACTGTAGAATATAGTCTGCATCATTATGTTGACATTTTTTTATTATCAATAAGAGACAAAATAAAAGAAGAGAAGTAAGACTGAGTGTAGTGGGGCAAACTTTTGAGTGGGCGTGTTCTTTTTTTAAGTTGATTCGTTGTTGGCTCGTTTGCAACAACCCGTCTAACTTATTGGTCACTTTTTCGAACGTTTCGGGGTAGTCGATTCGTGCACCGCTAGAAGACGTTTGGGCGGCTTTTTTGGCCCTATCTCGGCCAACCGGTCGTTGTGGTGGTTGAAACGGTTCGGCCTCTTCATGTGGCTCTTCGTTGTCTTCCTCAATGTCGTTGAGATTTATTTGAGTCCGAGCGTCCGACCCGGTACTTTGATGGTCGTTTGAGGATGAGGTTTTTGACCGCTTAGCCGACGGTTGGCCACGAGTTTTAAATGGATCGAAGGCGATGACTGTGTTAAATTTCGAACTCCTTCTTAAAAATTGCCAAATAGCAAGATAAGGAAACGCCTTCTTGTGTTCGACTCGGAATTCATTTTGGGGGTTTGCTTGGAGCATCGCATCGTCGGAACCACTTTGGCGCACACGCGAGTTACTTTGGCGAGTGTATATTTGGTTGAAACTTTGAATCAAATGACGCATTTTACGCCACTTCGCGCCGATACCATCGGCATCACGGTATCCATCTTCTTGATCTTCCAACCTGAGGAAAAGGTTGTAAATACGAGACCAATATGTTTTTTCCTTTTGATAGTTACTACATCTCGGGTCTTCGGTTATTTCTAGCCAAGCCTTGGACAAGCTCATTTCCTCGTTGGAAGTCCATGGTATCGGTTTGGTTTTCAAGCGTTCTTCACCCGTTGTTTTCCTCTTGTGCGAACGTTTCTTTTTTTGACCGACATCGAACTGGGTCTCCGGAACTTCTTCGTCACCTAAATCAACCACTAGATGGAATACAAACAAAGTTAAAAAAAAAACATATTTTTTACAAAAAAAATACCTAAAAAATTTATACCATTTTGTTGGCTCGATCCTCCAACGTTTTGAAAACCACCGGGTTGTTGTGTGTTCCAAGTGGTGAACCCCATATGTTGCGGTATGGGCGTATTGTTGTAGTATACTTGCGGTGTAGGGCTAGCAACGTGCATATTATTGAAATAGGCGTAAAAAGCGGGGTTATTTAAAACGTTTGGGTCTGTCAGATCGGGTTGTGGATTGGAAGATTGTGTATTTTGGTTGAAAGGAGGGATGTTGTGGGGATACATTTTGATGAGTTGATAGAAGATTGGTATAAATTTTGATGAGTTGAGAGAAGGTAAAAATGTGTTTGATATGGGGTATTATTTATAAATGTTGGATTATTAAAAAAAAAAAAAATAAGCTTGGCCAACATATCCGTTGGCAACGGATATATTCAAATCAAAAGTTTTGAATTTGGGCGACGAGTTTGAGACGGGCAGGAGGGGGTCGCCCCCGGAGGCGGTGTTCCAGGCGATATGGGGCGACCTGGGGGTGGGAGTCGCCCCACTACACTCAGTCTAAGTAAACTATTTCCTACTCTAGGTTGTATTGTGAAAAGATCAAACAAATCAAGTTTAAATGAGTTCAAGTCGAACTCAACATCGAAACTGATTTAGTAAATGAGTTCGAGCATGAGCTTTATACACTGAAATTTTTTAGACTTGCGAGTTTAAAGGAGTCAAATACTTTTCTAAGGGAAGGAGGGGTGGTTCACTAGTGATAATTTCTATCACTCCTACTATCCAATCAAATCATGACATGTCATCACCCAATATTCTATCACTAGTGATAGAAATGTAGGCGGAGTGGTATCACTAGTGATGGAATTCTATCACTCCCAATTTTTTTTAATTTTCATTTTAAAATTAGAAATTAACAATAAAACACTAAAATTAAAAATTTCATTAAACTTAAAAAATAAATTACATAGCAAAATAAAAAAACAACTAACATTGGAAAAAAAAAAACTAAACGAGTGGCATCTCCCAACCCCACTTTGCGCAAATCTCGCGCTTTTGTTGAATGACAATTGACTTAAACGGTTCGTCGAGATGGTTGTGCTTTTCACACAAGATTTTTAAATCATTTTGTCTTTCAATCGTCTTCAAGTGATCCTTGTACGCCTGCTCGCGTTCAACTTTTAGGGACATAATTGTTTCTTTTCTTTGTTCGGCCTTCTTGAATTGGGTCATTTTCTCCTCTTCGATTCTGAAGATCGACTCCGCCACCGCTTCCTTCCCTTTGCTTGACGATTCACCACCTCTCCTGCGTCGTGGCCTTGTAGGTGTAACTTCTTCAACGGGCTCGTTAACGGGTTGATCGGGTTCGTCAAGGGGGTCGTTGTTTAAGTTCATTTTGGGCAAGTTATCCGACGCGGAAGTCGTGTAGTTCCCCGAATCGGATGTTTTTGATCTTTTCGAACCTCCTCGTTTTTTTGGAGCCGTAGGACCACGCATGTCAACCAACTCAACGGGGACCCACTTCGGGTGATTTCTCGCAACTTCCCATGCCGCCACGTGTGGAAAACCCCTCTTGTTGTAGACATCGCAATACATTTCGGTGGCTTGTCGTATGATTGTCGCCTCGCTCGCTCCACTTTTTGGGTTTCGGTTCTACAAAAAATATAAAAGGTTATGTTTTTTTTTTAAATTCTGTTTTTAAAAAAATAAACTGTTTTCTGTTTTTTATAAAAAAAACTGTTTTCTGTTTTTTTTTAAATTGTTTCTGTTTTTGTTTTTTTTTTAAACTGTTCTCTGTTTTTTTAAACTGTTTCTGTTTTTTTTTTAAACTGTTATGTTTTTTTTAAACTGTTTTCTGCTTTTTTTTTTAAACTGTTCTGTTTTTTTTTAAACTGTTCTGTTTTTTTTAAACTGTTCTGTTTTTTTTTAACATAAAAAACAGTTTTCAATGAAAAAAGATATAAACTTTAATAAAAAAACATACCTTTTGAATGAAACAAGCGTTGAACTTACTAATTTTCCCGTTCAAATCCGTCCACTTCGACGTCATTTGGTCCATGTTTCGTATCTTTGCACCGGGAAGTTGCCTAAAATGATTAATGACCTGTCTCCAAAACGCATCCTTTCTTTGCTCGTTGGCATGTTTCTTGTTCTCCGAGATGTGCAAATACGCCTGCACCAAGGACACCTCCTCCTCGCTCGTCCAATGTTGTCGGCCGGTTTGGACGATTTCTTGAACGGCATCATTTTCTTCTTCTTCCTCTTCCTCTTCTTGTTGTTGTTGTTCTTGAACGTAATCATCATCATCGTCGTCAAGACTTTGTTGTGGTTCACGATACGCGGTTGCAAAATGATGGAGAATTGTGTTGTCTTCTAGTAGTGGGTCGAGTTGGTGGGGTTGGGTTTGATACGTTTGGGGTTGAAATTGGTGAGGTTGAAACGGTGGGACAAATGGTTGGTTTTGATACGTTTGCGATTGAAATGGTGGATATTGTTGGGTTTGAAAAGGTGGATATTGTTGGGTATGAAAGGGTGGGACTTGGTCGGGTTCGTCTTGCAACCTAAAGCGCGTCGGCTCGCCAAGATTCGCTCGAACCTTGGGTTTTCTTCGTACCTGAATCTCTTTTTTTCGAACCCCCACCTCTCTTGCTTGAACCTTCCATGTTTCTAAAAATATTTAGATTGAGAGTTTGGTTTTTTTAAAATATTTAGATTGAGTGTGTGAGAATGGTTGAGATTTTATTGGTTTTTTAATTGAGTAGTGAGGATTTATATAAAAAAAAGGTTCAAACGGTCAAAAAAAATTAACAAACGGTCATAAATCAACGGTCCAATTTCAAATTCAACGCGTGATATGTTTAACGCGTTCAAAAAATAACGCGTTGATTTGGTGCCGGCGGCGGTGTTCCGTTCGTTTTTAACGCGTGATCGGGGTGGTATAACGGACCACCCCGTGTGGCCTAAGTATAATAACATTTATATAAGACTGGAAGGTATGGTTAGTAGGGCTGTAAACGAACCGAACGTTCAGCGAACAGTTCGTGAACCGTTCGGCGGGAAGTTCATTTATGTTCGTTCGATAAGCTTAACGAACGAACACGAACAAAAAAATTCGTTCGATAAGCTTAACGAACGAACACGAACAAAGGTCTCGTTCGTTCGATTGCGTTCGTGAACGTTCGGTAATATGTTCGTTCGTGTTCGTTCGTTTATGTCTGTTCGTGTTCGATTTTTTATGTTTATTTTTCTAAAACTCTTTAATGTTTTATTAATTTTTTAATTTCCCCATATGTATTATTTCTCTCTCTCCCTGGCCCTCTCCCTCTTTTGATATCACGCTCCTTCATTCAGCTTATCTCCAATCGATTGAACCCAATATTATCCATCCCTTCAATCTTTAAATTGTTATATTTAACTACTTTCGTTGTGTACAATGTTTAAGATTAATGGTGCCTTTTTTAATTTTCAAAATTAAAGTTCATTTGTGTTCGTTTGTGTTCGTGGTTAGTGTTCACGAACTGTTCGCGAACAACCAAAATTCCTTAACGAACGAACACGAACACAGACTTCTGTTCTTCATGTGTTCGCGAACAGTTCACGAACATCCAAATTTCCTTAACGAACGAACACGAACATGACCTTGTTCGTGTTCGTTCGGTTCGTTTACAGCCCTAATGGTTAGGCTCATCCCCAAGGGGATGAGCCGCCACGTCACCCGACACGTCATCGAGAGTGAGGATGGACAAGGGGGAGGAGGATGGGGCCCTACACTATTTATAAAAATAATTAAAAAATATAATTGATTTGATTTTTAGAGAGAGAAAGAGAGAGGAGAGAGAAAGAAGAGAGAGAGAATGGTGGCCCGTCATGCTCGACGCTGGGGAGACGGAGAAGCCGGGACGCGCCTAAGGGGGGCGGTGTGGGGGTGCGGCGCCGGGCCTCGCCGGGCCAAGGTCGGCCCCCATACCTTCCAGTCTAATATAATATATTTACTTAATAAATATTGCTATTTATATAATCATGGCCGTTCAAAAACATTTAATTATTATGAATAATTAGAGGAGTAAATATCATAAAAATTAACCCAAAATTACAAACTTGCCAAAGATACATAAGTGTTCATTAACCTAATTTGGATACATATTAGTTTCTCAACTTGAAAGGTAATTTGATTATTTAAAAAAGTTACAAACATAAACCTTTTGAATAATTTAAGCCTTCAATATACATACATTTTTAGGTATTTTGTTTTGTAACTTTCGTTTAGACCTTTAATATACAAAAAGTAGGTTAAATAATTTTTCCAGTGCAAATAAGAAACATATGTTGGTTTTTACGGTGTAACCTTAATTAAGGCATGTTTGAGCTGTAGATTATAAGAAGAAAAACGAATTGAAGCTAAGTTTTATATATTAAACTTGAAACTAGACGAGTTTAAGTTATTTTAAATTAAATGAGTCGAATTCAGGTTTAGAGAGAGAATCTCTTTTTATCTCAAATATTTAGTCAAATGTATGTAACCTTATATTAGCACTACCTTCTTGTTCATGGAATCACTTTTGTGAACATCAAACACAGAAACTAACACACACAAAAAACACACAAAACACACACATCATATCCCTCTCTTCTGGATTCATTTTAAAGGGACAAATCCATCAGAATTCATCCGTTATGTTCATAAACTCATGGAATCTAACGACGTAATCGCACCATTCGTTATGAAAACCTACCAGATGGTGAACAATTCGTCGCTAGATAACCTAATCCGATGGGGAACCGGAAACAACAGCTTCATCGTCGTCGACTCCTTAGGTTTCTCCCAACGCCTCTTACCTGCATACTTCAAACACAACAATTTCTCCAGCTTCATCCGCCAACTCAACACTTATGTAAACAAAATCCTAATTAATTAAATTTCTTTGTATCCTGTAGATATTGTTTTATGTTGTTTTTGTCTATGTATATATATATCTATGATATCTATGATATGTGATTGAAATCTATGTTGAATTGTTGATTAGGGTTTTAAAAAAGTAGATCCGGATCATTGGGAGTTTGCGAACGAGTGGTTTTTAAGAGGACAAGTGCATTTGTTGAAGAACATAGGGCGAAAGAGGCAAAACAACACTAGATCGAAACATTCCCCGAATATTCAAACCCGAGGAGGAGGAGACGAAGAAGACGACGAAGAGTCCATGATATCCATGGAGATTGCAAAGTTAAAGAGAGAACAAAAAGTTCTAGAACAAGAGTTAGAAGATATGAACAAGCGGCTAGAGGCGACAGAGCGGCGACCAGAGCAAATGATGGCTTTACTATGTAAAGTCGCCGAAGATCCCGATATTTTGCAACGAATGATGCTCGAAAAGGTTCATCGATCTAAACGATTGACGGATAAAAACAAGCAGCCGAGGTTAATAACACCCCAGATGCCTCAGTCGTCGTCCTCAAACACCACTGTACCAATTAAAGATGAGAATAATGAAGAGTGTTATCCGATAACCGGAAGTGATAGAGTATCATCAGAGGATGTATGTTATGATTATGATTACGGTTACCTGGAGTGGAGTTCTCCGGCGACGACGGTTTGGCTGTGGAATAACGACGGCGATGAGGGTGCCGGTGTTTCGCCGATGAACGGAGTTAATATGTACGGTGGTTTAGGTGGCAGTGGATATTTCCGGCAAGGATCGCCGGAACCGGAGGTTAATCCGTCGCCGGCGTATCCATTTTCCCTACTTGGTGGCGGGTTTTAAATAATTCGGTTTTATTTGTTATTTATCAGTGATTAGTAATATCTGAATTATTATTATTATTATTATTATTATTATTATTATTATTATTATTATTATATTTGGCATTTTGTATAAGTCTTGAGAGAAAAATAGTTTTTATTTGAAAAAAAAAAAATAGTGAAAAATTTGTGAAGGTTAAAACCTAAACATATTTTTCTGCAAACAGAGAATGAGGTGGTATATAGCTTATTTGTATGTTGTAGTAAGTTTAATACATAACTAATTTAAAGTAAATATCGTTATAGTCATATAATACGTTTAACTTGTTTAATGTGTAGTGTTTGTAAATATATTGATAGAAAGAAATGTGACAACCGGTAATATAAGTGTTTTTTAATCACGGTGAAAATAAAATAAATACGTTTTATATGGTTTTTATAATTTTGTACTTATAATTTTTGCTTTTTTATTCTAAACCTCGCATCTTTTGTTAATAGTCTACAAGTCAATCAATGGGGTGGTGATCCATTAGCAACGGCAAAGCCTTTAAAAACACCTAGGTTGGAAAGAGAAGGGTATTGGTTCAAGTTCAACAAATGATAGGGGATTAAAGAAATTAGTTATTTAAAAAAATAGTGTACAAGTCCAAAAACATGTAAATTTAAACTCAAAAAGTAAACTACTAAAAGGATACATGCTTAGATTTTGTATTTTAATTAATCTACTATTTGTCTGATTTTTTATATGATTTTTTAAGAAGTAGCTTTTGTATTTTTTATATGATTTTTTTAAGAAATAGCTTGTGTACAGCAATTTATTTTGGTAAAACAATCACATATATATGGTCCCCTATTAGACAGCATCAACCACCACAAGTGGCCTAGTGGTGGAGTGACTTGGGTTCTCCAATGGAGACCCAAGCTCAATTCCCATTAGTGCCACTTTGGTGGCCACCGACACCCGCTTTAAGCCGGACCGAGGACACTCGAGGTCTCGGGTTTGAAACATGTTTCTTACCCCTCTTTGATGGCTATGGGTATTTGCCGCCAGTGATCCTTGTCGGGTGGTGAACTGGGAAGGGAGATCCCTTCCGCGGTCAGGGGTACCGTGCAACTACCCTCTATTAGACAGCATCAACATCCATAATATAATATTTATTGACAAAAAACAATGAATTTGATATCACAAACGTTTAGCTTTCGCTTTCTATCTGAGTCTCCGTCTTTTATCAATTGCAATATCGTTGTAATTTGTTATCATATGACCTTACAATAGTATTAAATGATTTTCACTATTTTGATAAAAAAAATCTTTTTTAGAATATTTAATAATATTTTATAAGTTCATAACCATTTACTACTAGGTGAATAGTTGTCAACAAAGGTTGGATCTCTTTATCATTGATACATATCATAGATAAGTCAAAACCTATAAAATAAAAATATAAATATAAATATAAATAAAAATGAAACTAACTTTTCTAAATATTTGACGGGTTTTTCTTTCATCAAAGACATGTTCAGTTAAATTTATCCAAAATTATAGTATTTCTAGCATTAAAAGTTCTTTGTATTTTTCTCAGAATTTTGTTAACAATTAATATAAGTTCGGATTTGTAAATGGTAGAAACAAACCAATACCTAAAATATATTATTTTCAAAATTTAAACTTATGGTGTGTTAATTTTAGGGTTGTAAACGAACCGAACGTTCGGCAAACACTTCGTGAACCGTTTGGCGGGAAGTTTGTTTATGTTCGTTCGTTTAATAAATGAACGAACATGAACAACAAATTTTGTTCGATTAGTTAAATGAACGAACATGAACAGAGGTCTCGTTCGTCCGATTGTGTTCGTGAACGTCGATAAGGTGTAGGGGTGTTCAGAATTTGTTTCGAATTCGAAAAATTCGAAATTCGATTCGATTATCAAGAATTCAAATTCGAATTCGATTCAATTCGAGTCAAGTAAATTGAATACGAATTGAATACGAATTTATAATTTCAAATTCGATTCGATTCGAAATTCGAATAAAAATGATACATTATACATTTTTATTTATTTTTATGGAATTCAATAAAATGGGAGTTATAATTTCATTTTCTAACTAGTTTTTTTTCCCTCGCGTATGCAACAGGATTTAGGTTATTTTCTCCCGTGCTTTGTGGTTAACTTTGGTCGTTATCGGCTCGACTTATCGAAAACTATAAAAGTGAGTATCGATATCGGCTTCGATAATACCAATACCCAAAATTTTAACCATAAAAGCGAATATTGTCACACCCCCAAATTCCACCTGCGGAGTACCGTCCGCTTGAGGGCGTGACCGACCAGGATCCAGCCACCGTGTTACACTGAGCATTGGATAATAGTAAGGATGATCACCAACCATAATGGTTAGTAAACACCATAGTTTAAAGTTCAAGTGTTTAGGTTCAAATAACAGTTAAGTAAGTAGCGGAAGCATAGATAAAATAGTTTAAACAAAGTTCATAGTTCAAATTAATTAGAACCCAACACGCGGGTTTAGGCGACCACTACACTTCCCAAGCTGCAAGCTCCTGAGTCACTGGTTACCTGCAAAGCATGCAGTAAGGGGTCAACAATAATGCTGAGTGAGTTCACTAGTTGTCCAGTTTTAAATTACCAAAAACTTGTTTCACCAGTTAATTTATCCGTTTATACATGCCATGGGGAGCTACCCCAAAAGTTAGCAACTAAACTGTTTTTCCAATACCGAACACTAGGTGACCGTTGCGTATCCGCAGAGTGCCCCGATGTCAATGTTCTATCATCATTGACGGATGCCTGAGTACATTAGTTCACGACTGATCCCATACCTTGGCACGGTGTGAGGTTGGTAAGACCTAAATAGCGCTATCAACTAATAACCCGTTCGCCTGGCCCCGGCGACTAATCGGTATTATGTAGTAGGGACTTTAAGTGATAGAGTTTCGTTTAGTGCCGTTTGTTGCAATCCGTATAAACAGTAATTAACTAAAAGGTTCCCAATAACAAGGGAAGAAAAGTAAGTTGTATCCCTTATAAGGGGATAGTGTTGTTTTTTTTAGTTCCGTTTCCCAAACCACCGGGAATACATGCTTTAGGTTGTGAACTCACCTTGGGTTGCTCGGTAGATTAATTACCCGGTCGATCACGTTGGTCACCACGTCCTAGCATGGTTACCAAGATGGGTCAAGTTGGGGTACAAGTATTCACGTATAATCTACACATAACTAACACATAGCATGCACAACATATAATTACCCAATAAGTCATTGGGCCCGTCTAAGTTCTTTAACAGCAACAGTTAACAGTTAACACGTAGCCCACCTAAACAGTAACAAGCATGTACAGTTAATACACTTGGGCCCAATAACTAACAGCCCAGTCGAGACCAGGTGGTCTCGACTCGAGAACACACAGTTGCGAGTCGCAACCGGAGGTTGCGGCTTGTCACGTTTTGGTTGCGAGTCGCAACCGGTGTTTCGACCTGTCATGTCTTGGTTGCGAGTCGCAACCGCCGTAGTCTCGACTTGTCACGTTTTGGTTGCGAGTCGCAACCGGAGGTTTCGACTTGTCATGTCTTGGTTGCGAGTCGCAACCGGGCGGTCTCGAGTCGCAATCACGTAGTCTCGAGTCGCAACCGGGGGTTTCGAGTCGCAACCTCGGATACGTGCACAAGAATCCTTCTAGAACCTCTGATGTACTAACCAATGAGATTTCAATTTCATGAGATTTTGTACTAACCAACTAGAATGCTTAAAACATGTTTCTTTGTCTAATATCAAATGAAAATGGATCAAACAGTAGGTTTTTCAAATATTTTCATGACATTCAAATTGTTCTTCATATATTCAAGTAGTTCATCCTTTGTTTGCATATTCATAATCCTAAGTCTATACACAATTTAGACATCATCTTCGGCCCTATGTCTAGCATGCAATCATCGGCTCAACACCGATCATATGTATTTGTTATAGAAATCTTTGCATCCCATGTTTAGACAACATTATCATTCAAACCAACACATAATTCGGTTATCATAATCATTATTCATAACATATTCATAACATATTCATAATATCAAGGATCATTATTCATGTTACCATATCATGAGAGGAGGCATATCATATTAATCTTCACATTCTAGCTAAAACACATTATCCTTATCATGCTATCAACCATAATGCACCAAAATCATGGTAAACACTTAAAATACTAACCGGTTGGTGTGTGATTGTAAGAAGATGATGAAGTGAAGCCTCCAAGTGATGATGATGAGCTGATTGCGAGTCCTTAGCTGCCACCGAGGAGTCCGAGAAGGATGGAAGGTGTTGGGTGAGGTTTAGGGTTTTTCTAGAGAGAGAGAGGGAGTGAGGATGAAGTGAGAGAGTGAAAGGGGGAGTGTGTGTGAGGGTTTTGGGTTATAATAAGAGGGTGGTGCACCTTGAATGGGTTTCGAGATGTGCAAGGCCCAACCGGCCCAAATCGTTTCTTGTTTACTCGAGACCGAGTGGTCTCGAGTCGGGTTCGGTTCACACATATACTCATATATATAATACATACACATAATTTAATACAAGGATCACATAGCACGCCAAAATGATTCCTAAACTTTCATTTAATGTTATATATATATACGCACATACATTCATTTAAGGACGACAGTTGGTTCGGGAAAACCCGAAGTGTCACATTATCCCCAAGTTTTAAGAACTTTCGTCCCGAAAGTTAAAGCAGCCACTGACAAGCTAGTAAAAGTGAGAGCGTTTTAACAGGGTGTCACAAATATCGATATGAGTTCCGATAACACCAATGCCCTAAACCTTAATAAAAAAAATTAAACCTATTTAACCTTTTTGGCAAAATTTTAAAAACAAATTTTTGTTGCAAAAGCAAAAAAAAAAAAAAAAAAAAAAAAAAAAACCCAAGTTTAGTATGCCTTAAAAATAAAACTCAACTACAAAAGGACAAAAAGGTTACTATTCTGAATGTGTCGGTACCAAACATGTACCGAATCATTTTCGGTACCCATTTTTTGCCTTTTTTTCTAATTGATTGCGGTTTAGTACGGTATGGTATCGTTATTTTGGGTTGATTTACCTTCGAATATGGTACTATATCGGTACCGGATTTTACCGTACCGTGCACTTTGGGTACCGGTACGGTACCGAGCTCATCCCTATTTAAAGGTGAATGGTAAAATGAACATGCGCTATTCGACAGGAACTCGGCTGGTATCGGTTGAAAATATGTAAACGAAAATGTCATCATATACCCAAAAAATATGTGGATACGTTACATCAATCTAAAACATTAAAAACAAATATTGGTGTCAATTTGGATAGAGCCGACACCGTTATCGACATTGCTCGATTAGAATGACAGTACAAACGATATTATAATAGCAAAACATTTATTAATGTTAAAAGAGTATCATTAATTATATAAAAATACATTTAGTTTGAATTTAATAATTAATAATTCCTAAAATGTTGACTAATTTATATTAAACGTCTTATTTATATCGAGATATATGGTAAATGGACAAGAAGCTATTCCGCTACCTCTTTCTGAATATGAAAGCTAAGTCTTTAGATCTTTTAAAAAGTACATCCAAAATAAAATTAATATTTGAATTAGAAAAGAAAAAAAAAACTTTAAGAAAATATATGGACTCAAAAAAACATAAGATCATGCGAAGTGGTTAGCTCAATAATGCCCCAACCATGGGGCGTTTTCTGTCATGTGGCAGTCCAGTCAGCATGGGAGCATTATTGGCCGTTATTGCAAAAGTGCCGTAGTGGGAATAATCCCCAATAACGCCCCTGCCAATCATTGCACAATTATTATTTTTAATTAAAAACTTAAAATACTTTATTAAATTAAAAAAATACAATACTAGAAATAAAAAACCCAGAAAAAGGTAAAAAAAATACATTGCCAAAATCTAATTAAAACTTTAGGGACTGAAATGCAAAATCCTTTTTTAAGGACTTTTGAAGTTTAAATCATTTTTTTAAATACAATCAAAATGCAGGGACTGAGATGAAAAATCATCTTCTGCTTCCTTTCACCCAAACAACCACCTGCAACTTTTGTTTTTTAAATCACCTTCTAATTAAAACTAACTAAAACTAATTTCTTTTTTTTTTAATTAAAACTAAGTATACACACATGGCAAGGTTCAATTGGGCAAAGAAATCAAGTTCCGGCGTTTTTCAAATCACGCCAACGTCCATTTTTTCGCAAATAACGCCGGAAAACGCCTAGGGGGCGGCACCGGGGAGTGATTGGGCGTTTTCGGGCGAGATTCCGGACAAAAAACGCCGGTCTAATAGAAGAACTACCTCATTGCTGGTTAAATAAAACAAAATTCATATTGGAAACCACCTATGATATTAGTTCTACAAGTTAAAGGTTTATTGTTTTTGTGGATGGATGCACTCAGGTTCAAATCTTTGTTGTAACACCCCGTGTTTTCGAAAGTCAAAGTCAAAGTCAAGGTCAAAGTCAACGACCGATTTAGCGCGACTTGACTTGTAGTGAATTTCTTTTATGTGTTTATTTTATTTGTATTATATGGAGTAAGTGTCAATAATTACAACAATCGATGTGTGTTATTCGTCATTCAATCAACTTACGACTGTGAACTATAGGAAGTAACAATGCGATAAAGTTAACTAAACGATAATCAAACTATGCTAATCAAATCGACATCGAATCAAATCGCAACTCGAAATACGAAATTTGGTTATTATACGTGTGTGCGTGCCCTATGTGTTACTTGTGCATGTTTATTTATGTTGTGTTGTGGCAATCAATCGAAACGCAATCGAAACTCGAATCGCAATCGAACTCAATCGCAATCGAAATGGTATGATAATTTGTGGAGAAGAGATAGTGCTAGATATAAATAGTTGGGACTGAAAGTAATTTGACTAGGAAACACTATCGCATCGAATCGCTCGCAATCGAAATCGAAACAGCAAAAATCGTCGCGCCGAACACCTGAACCAAGTGCCATCCGGCCGGATTGCCATCCGACCGGGCTGTCACTTGATCTGGTGCCAGATGCCATCCGACCAAGATGACATCCGACCGGATTGTCATCCGGGCGAGATGCCATCCGACCGACCTACCCTTTCCTCTTTTGGAACTCTATAAATACCTATGTCACTTTCATTCTTTCTACTTTTGGAAACTCTCTGTCCGAACAGCTCGTGCTCCCCACCTTTTCTTCGATTTCTCTCGATTCCGGTAAGATCTCGTCCTAAATCTTGTACTTTCTTGATCTACACGCACTCCTACACCTTTCTATCTTTTAAATCTTAACTTTTAACCGTGAAATCACTAGATTTGAGGTGTTCTAGGGTGACGTCATCATGAAGTTCTTATGAACTTCAAGTTTGACCTCATTCCACCAAGGATAACTCAGATCTAAAGGATTTCCACATGATTTCACAACGATTTCGCATAGATCTGAACATTTTCAAAAGGATAAAAGAGTGAAAGAAATATCCACAAGTTCTCTCATTCTTTTACACTAAACACACTCAAAACCGATAGAATCGGACCTTGTTCTAGTCTCCTACTCATTCTTTGTGTTGTGCTAGTCCAAGATCTGGATTCTACTCACGAGACCACCGATTTCGGGTTAAACAAGAACAACCGTCTTGAACCGGTAACTGACCGAACTAGGGTGATTCCTGGTCGATCGGGTCACTTGGGTCAAGATGGGATTCTGTTGGTTAACACGTTGTCAAAACGTCTCGATAAAGCGACAAACAATCAAAACGGCCAAGTGAAAGACGAACGGAACAACCGGGACGAAGTGTTATCCGACCGGACTACTGTCCGAACGGATAAGCCATCCGAGCGGCCGGCTGTCCGAGTGACTTGCACCTTGGGTCCCACACTTGACCAACTTTATCTGAAGTTTGAGTATTGAACGAATTGCTATCTGATCGGACTACCATCCGACCGGATTACTCTTCGGATCATGAGATACTTGGACTTTAACACTTAAACAATTTTCAACATGTTCAATGCATTAAGGATGTCACCCGACCGGACTGCTGTCCGATCGAGTGACAACCTGCTGTGGATTTGTTCTCACTGAGTAACCTCGCCACTCGAGTCGCCGTCCGACCGGATAAATCATCCGAGCGGATTGTCGTCCGCACGGCTGACCGTCCGATCGACCGACCTGAACGGTAGAAATACTTTAATGTTTTCAAAATGCTACAACGAAAACTTCAAATGACAAGCCATCATACACAAACACATCCCTCCCAAAGGAAGAAACAATCCACTTGATTAGTCATCCGACCGGACAACCTGTCCGACCGGATGGCCATCCGAACGGATTGTCATCCACACGACTGGACCATCCGGTCGGATTACCATCCGACCGAATTGCTGTCCGAACCACTTACGTCATGCATCGTTTTACGCGTCACTTATCATTATGCTATCAATCTGTTCAGGCTAACCTCACTCTCTAGCGCTCCCTTCAATCCATCAACGCTGTGAGTATACTCGATCCCTTTTTGCTTTACGCACTTTTGGGTGTTACATACGTTACGAATATTCAAATCACAATAAACACACTACTCAATACTATTTACACGCTAACCGTTAATGCATGTTATACGTGGCTTATGAATGCTTGTTTGTTATGTTTACACATGGAATGCTGTCTACCTGCCTTAGCAACGATAGTAATATAGTTTGGACTCAGCACCTGTTCGCAGGGGTTGTTAAGGACAATTACTTGCATGGATTACGGTGGTAATCATCTATTGCGAACTGCCTCAGGCAGTCAACCCGCATTCATTGGTATCGATGAATCTATGTCGATAACTAACGTGCTTCAGTTCACTATGTGTACGTGTGCTGGTTATGCGTAAACGAATTTCGAACTCTATATGCTATTATCAAACTTGTATGCTCACCTTTACATTATATGTATTGACTTTATTTTAACGTATGTGACAGATGCTTAGGATGCACATCAGCTAGGAAATCGAGGCTAGAATAAGGCTCTAGAGGCCAACAAATAGTTGTCTGTACAAATTAAATCAAGGGTCTCTAGAAGCAGATAAACAATTGCTCTATTTGAAAATCTGAGTTGTCGGAATAGAACTATTTGCCTAGATTTTGTCTGTAATAATTTGTTTGCCTTTTGAGACATGGAATGGGACATGTTACTTTAAATTGATTGGTAATGATAATTGTTATGGAAACTTCTGGACAATCTGTTTCGCTCAGTGCCATGCCCCAATGTTTCCGCCATCGGTTGGGGTGCGACAGATTGGTATCAGAGCCATAACTATAGGGAATTAGGCAAGACTCGACCTAGTCTGAGTCGATGTCTTAGAGACCTAGTCTATAGTTAGGAACCAACAGACCAACTTGTGCATATCCGTTAGAGATTTTTTATAAGTTTACCACTATTTCTCGCTATTCTCGCTTATGCTACACTATCACTGCACTCGAATTTTCAGCTATGAATGATCAATTAAGTCGAGATTAGGTGTGAAAACCACAAACTCTCGAATAAGTTGCTTGATCAACCCGCATTTTATTTACAAACGGGGAGAATTATGCCAAATCAGGAGTGAAATCCATAATTTGATGAATAATCTCCTCTATTTTTTCAAAAACAGGAACGAAGTTGTTAAGCTAGGGGTGAAACCCTAACCTTGAAGACTTTTTCCGACTATTACTTGGTTTTACAAAACTCTCACCAAAGTTTTGACAGATTCCAAGGACTCGAGTGCTTAAACAACCGAAAGGATGTGTGCCATTCACCGCATGACGGTGATAGAGCACAGTCTATTAGGTCAACAAGGACTTGTTGTGGATCCTTGAGAATAGTCGAATCACTTTGGTTAGTCGAAGTCTAATAGCCGCAGACAATCTATTTCTCGATTTTTATGTGTTTCGATTCTGAGCCTGCAACTGCTGACTCTGACGATTTGTTGATTTTATGTGCTTTTATGTGAAATTGCCTGCTTATATGTTTAAATTTTGGAGATTTACTCGATTTTTGCTTTCACTTCGATCGACACACACGACTCGCACTGCATTTCTATCTCAAAACGCTGACAAATCGCTAAATGGCGGACGACCTTATGCTATGATATTCTCTTATACTATACTACTCGACAAGTTATTCGCGACCGCTATATTCGAACAATCGCAGACTTTGGATGATAGGTTTCTGTATTCTGACTACCTCGGGTGACTAAATGCGTATGTGCTTCTGTGCTTCTGTGCTCTACGTTCTAACGTGATTATGTACTTCTGTGTTTATGTGAATCTGTGATTATGTGTCTATGTGTTTATGTGGTACGTGTTACATTGCGTGTTCCTAAGCTTTAGTAAGTAGTAGACGTGTGAGGTGAGATTCGAATACATTGTGTTGAGTCCTGTGACGATGTCTGTTGCAGACAATGTCATCTGGATCCCGCCACCCACTACTTTCTTGTCAAGAAAAGAGAGACAAACGTCTTGCTGCTATCATCGCTAAACAAGTAGCAAAATCCGTGAGTGATGTCTATGAGAACGTCAGCAAATCATCTGAGGAGTCGAGAACCGAAACTCCTAAAGCTACCCCCAAAGCTGCCTTCAATTTCAAACAGTTCAAGTCTTGTGGGCCAAAGGAATTCACCGGCGAGGAAGGCCCTACAGCGTTGTTCCAATGGTTTGATTCCATTGAGGTCACTCTACGACAGAGCGGTTGCCCAGACGATCTCCGCACTCTAAATGCTACCGGCGTCTTCCACTCCCGCGCACTAGGCTGGTGGACGGCCGAGAGAAACAAACGAAGGAACGATGCAGCCTACGGTCTGTCGTGGGACGAACTCAAGGAGGTCATGCTGGAAGAATTCTGCCCTCCTCATGAGTGCCAAAAGTTAGAAGATGAATTCTGGCACATAAAGCAGAAGGAAGGTGAAAATGCTGCTCTCACTGCTCGCTTCAAACAGCTCAGCATCATCTGCCCTGACCAAGTCAAGACTCCTGTCATGGCAATCAAGAAGTATATCCGAGCCCTGCCTGACTGTGTTGCAGATTTCGTGCAAGCGGATAAGACTAAGACGATCGAAGAGACTTACCAACTGGCCGCTGAAATCAATGACAAGCGGGTCAAGGCTGGTGTCTGGGATAAAAACCTCAAAGCACCTGCATCAAGCTACCACCGCCGCACCAACTGCTGAAACCACCACCGCATCGAGCAACAAGAGGAAGAACAAGAGAAAGAACAGCTCCAGCAACAAGAACTGTGCGATCACTGCTGCACCGATACAAGCTGTACTAGCCCAACAGCGTCAAATAGCGGCGCATGTGGCAAATGCACCGCCTGCTAAGCGTGCATACACTGGGCCACACCCGCTTTGCCCTACTTGTACCTACCACCACCCGACTACCATTTCTTGCCGTTTTTGTGCTCATTGCAATTTGTACGGCCATTTCACTACCAACTGTCGTGCTCGACAAGCTCCTGCTCATCAAGCTCTACTCACCGCCCCTCAGGGTCAACAAGCTCCTCCGGCACCCGCGGTCAATGCTAGAGCCTGCTTCGCATGTGGCGATCCTAACCATTTCGCCAACATGTGCCCAAATAGGGTTGTGAAACAAGAGCCCCAGCAGCAGCAACCTCAGCATCAGCAGCAACACGAGCAGCAACAACAACAAGCAGCACGCGCACGAACTTTCAACATCAACGTGCGCCAAGCCCAAGCCGACAACAACGTGGTCAATGGTATGTTCCTTGTGAATGGTATTTATGCTTCGTTTTTATTTGATGCTGGAGCCGATAATTGCTTTGTGTCATTCGAATTCGAGAAGCTCCTTAGTCGTGAGCGCTCCCAACTCTCCTCGACGTTCGATGTTGAAGTCGCCACTAGAAGAACTGTCACCGTTAATTCTGTTCTTCGTGATTGTACTCTTGAGCTCAACAATCACATCTTCCCAATCGACCTTATTCCGATGCAACTCGGAAGTTTTGATGTCATAGTAGGCATGGACTTTCTTCACGAAAACCATGCTGAAGTTGTGTGCTTCGATAAGATGATTCGATTCTCACTCGCGAATGGTGATTTATTGTGTGTTTATGGCGAAACTGCTTCGAAGGGTCTCAAAATCATGTCATGTGTCCAAGCTAGCAAGTATCTCCGCAAGGAATACAGAGCTTTCTTGGCTAACATTGTAGTAGCGGAGAAGGAAAAGAAAGGAAAGACAGAAGTGAAAGACGTTCTTGTGGTTCGTGAATTTCCTAATGTGTTTCCCGATGACCTTCCAAGTTTACCACCAAGTCGTGATATCGACTTTCGTATCGACCTCATTCCTGGAGCCAACCCTATTGCCAAAGCTCCTTACCGACTCGCACCGTCCGAAATGCGTGAACTCTCAAACCAACTCCAGGAATTACTTGAGAAAGGCTTCATTCGCCCGAGCACCTCTCCTTGGGGCGCGCCAGTCCTTTTCGTCAAGAAGAAGGATGGGTCGTTCAGGATGTGCATTGACTATCGGGAATTAAATAAGTTGACTATCTAAAACCGCTATCCCCTACCTCGCATTGACGATTTGTTTGACCAGCTACAAGGTGCTACGTGTTTTTCGAAGATCGATCTACGCTCAGGTTATCACCAACTACGCATTCAAGAGGAGGATATACCCAAAACCGCGTTTCGCACTCGATACGGCCACTACAAATTCGTTGTTATGCCTTTTGGTTTAACCAACGCACCCGCGGTTTTCACGGATCTGATGAATCGCGTGTGTAAACCGTATCTCGACCGTTTCATCATCGTATTCATCGACGATTTCTTGATCTATTCCAAATCGAAAGCCAAACAGGCGCAACATCTACGCTTGGTTCTCGAGCTACTCCAGGGAAACCAACTCCATGCCAAGTTCTTCAACTGTGAATTCTGGTTGGAGGAAGTTCAGTTTCTGGGGCACATTGTTAATAGTCAAGGTATTCACGTCGATCCTGCGAAGATCGAAGCCGTTAAGAGTTGGATTACACCTAAGAACCCGTCCGAAGTCCGTTCTTTTCTCGGACTAGCGGGCTATTATCGACGATTTATCGAAGGATTCTCAAAGATCGCAGTACCGCTTACCGCTCTCACGCATAAAGACAAGCCTTTTGTTTGGGGAACTGAACAAGAGTCTGCTTTCCAAACCCTTAAGCACAAGCTTTGCAATGCTCCTGTTCTCACATTGCCCGACGGAAACGACGATTTCATTGTCTATAGTGATGCTTCCAACCTCGGTCTCGGTTGTGTCCTTATGCAGCGGGACAAGGTTATTGCTTACGCATCTCGTAAGCTCAAAATCCACGAGAAGAACTATACAAACCATGATCTCGAGCTAGGCGCAGTTGTTTTTGCGTTAAAGATTTGGCGACACTACCTGTATGGTACCAAGTGTACGATCTTCACCGATCATAGGAGCCTACAACATATCTTTAATCAGAAGGAACTTAATATGCGTCAACGCCGATGGGTAGAACTTCTCAACGATTACGACTGTGAGATTCGTTATCACCCAGGCAAAGCAAATGTCGTTGCCGACGCACTCAGCAGACGGAGCTACCTGCTTAGCACTCGTAACGTCCAAGCCCAATACGACCTCGAAACCCTCATCCGTGAAGCCCAACATGCATGTTTCAATGAACGCACTCTGAAGAAGGAAAGAATCTACAACGATGGAGCCCAGCTTGTGAGTAAGTCGAATGGGATATTCCACTTTCTGGACCGAATTTGGATCCCTAAACGGACCGATTTGCGACAGATTTTGATAGACGAAGCCCACAAATCCCGGTATTCTATTCATCCCGGTGCCGACAAAATGTACCACGGCCTTCGCTACAAGTACTGGTGGCCTGGCATGAAAAGGGATATTGCTCTCTATGTTGGAAAGTGCCTGACTTATGCAAGGGTTAAGGCCGAACACCAAAGACCCTCTGGCTTACTCGAGAAACCACCGATCCCTATGTGGAAGTGGGAGAGTATAGCTATGGACTTCATAACAAAGCTTCCGCACACATCATCAGGTCACGACAGCATCTGGGTTCTTGTTGACCGACTAACCAAATCAGCTCACTTTTTGCCAATACGGGAAGACTACAAGGTAGAACGATTAGCCCGAATCTACACCGACAAGATCATTTGTAATCATGGGACGCCTCGCGACATCATCTCTGATCGTGATGCTCGGTTTACCTCACGAATGTGGGAAACGTTTCAAACGGCTCTCAGTACATCGCTTAATCTAAGTACCGCATTCCACCCTCAAACCGACGGTCAGACTGAAAGAACGATTTGTACTCTTGAAGACATGCTCCGTTCGTATGTCATAGACTTCGGTGGTAATTGGGATAAGTACCTGCCGTTAGTCGAATTCTCGTATAACAACAGTTATCATTCCAGCATTCAAATGGCACCATTCGAGGCCTTATATGGAAGAAAATATCGATCGCCTATTGTGTGGCACGAGATCGGTCACCCGCAACTAACCGGTCCCGAGCTATTACAAGAAACGACTGACAAAGTCCTCCAAATTCGAGAAAACTTGTTGAAAGCTCGAAGTAGACAGAAAAGTTACGCCGATAGACGACGCAAGCCCCTTGAATTTGACGTTGGCGACTACGTACTCCTAAAGGTATCACCTTGGAAGGCTGTGGTCAGATTCGGCAAGAAAAGGAAATTAGCGCCTCGATATGTTGGACCTTTTAAGATTCTGGAAAGGATCGGAAAAGTCGCCTACAGAATCAAACTACCGGAGGAACTTAGTAACGTCCACCCTACTTTCCATGTGTCAAACCTCCGAAAGTGCTTGGCTGAGCATGATTTAATTGTACCTCTCGACGACCTTCAAGTAATCGAAACACTATACTTCGTGGAGAAGCCTGTCCAAATCATGGATCGCCAAACCAAGCAGCTCAGACGCTCGCGCATTCCTATTGTAAAGGTCCGATGGGAAGGCAAACGAGGCGCAGAGTTCACTTGGGAACTTGAAAGCGACATGAAGGCGAAGTACCCGCAGTTGTTTGTTACGGCTTCGACCTAATTTCGGGACGAAATTCCCTAAACAAGGGGAGGCTGTAACACCCCGTGTTTTCGAAAGTCAAATTCAAAGTCAAGGTCAAAGTCAACGACCGATTTCGCGTGACTTGACTTGTAGTGAATTTCTTTTATTTGTTTATTTTAGTTGTATTATGTGGAGTAAGTGTCAATAATTACAATAATCGACGTGTGTTATTCGCCATTCAATCAACTTACGACTGTGAACTATAGGAAGTAACAATGCGATAAAGTTAACTAAACGATAATCAAACTATGGTAATCAAATCGACATCGAATCGAATCGCAACTCGAAATACAAAATTTGGTTATTATACGTGTGTGTGTGTGTGTGTGTGCCCTATGTGTTACTTGTGCATGTTTATTTATGTTGTGTTGTGGCAATCAATCGAAACGCAATCGAAATGGTATGATAATTTGTGGAGAAGAGATAGTGCTAGATATAAATAGTTGGGACTGAAAGTAATTTGACTAGGAAACACTATCGCATCGAATCACTCGCAATCGAAATCGAAACAACAAAAATCGTCGCGCCGAACACCCGAACCAAGTGCCATCCGGCCGGATTGCCATCCGACCGGGCTGTCACTTGATCTGGTGCCAGAGGCCATCCGACCGACCTACCCTTTCCTCTTTTGGAACTCTATAAATACCCATGTCACTTTCATTCTTTCTACTTTTGGAAACTCTCTGTCCGAACAGCTCGTGCTCCCCACCTTTTCTTCGATTTCTCTCGATTCCGGTAAGATCTCGTCCTAAATCTTGTACTTTCGTGATCTACACGCACTCCTACACCTTTCTATATTTTAAATCTTAACTTTTAACCGTGAAATCACAAGATTTGAGGTGTTCTAGGGTGACGTCATCATGAAGTTCTTATGAACTTCATGTTTGACCTCATTCCACCAAGGATAACTCAGATCTAAAGGATTTCCACATGATTTCACAACGATTTCGCATAGATCTGAATATTTTCAAAAGGATAAAAGAGTGAAAGAAATAACCACAAGTTCTCTCATTCTTTTACACTCAACGCACTCAACACCGATAGAATTGGACCTTTTTCTAGTCTCCTACTCATTCTTAGTGTTGTGCTAGTCCAAGATCAGGATTCTACTCACGAGACCACCGATTTCGGGTTAAACAAGAACAACCGTCTTGAACCGGTAACTGACCGAACTAGGGTGATTCCTGGTCGATCGGGTCACTTGGGTCAAGATGGGATTCTGTTGGTTAACACGTTGTCAAAACGTCTCGATAAAGCGACAAACAATCAAAACGGCCAAGTGAAAGACGAACGGAACAACCGGGATGAAGTGTTATCCGACTGGACTACTGTCCGAACGGATAAGGTATCTGAGCGGCCGGCTGTCCGAGCGACTTGCACCTTGGGTCCCACACTTGACCAACTTTATCTGAAGTTTGAGTATTGAACGAATTGCTGTCCGATCGGACTACCATCCGACCGGATTACTCTTCGGATCATGAGATACTTGGACTTTAACACTTAAACAATTTTCAACATGTTCAATGCACTAAGGATGTCACCCGACCGGACTGCTGTCCGATCGAGTGACAACCTGCTGTGGATTTGTTCTCACTGAGTAACTTCGCCACTCGAGTCGCCGTCCGACCGGATAAATCATCCGAGCGGGTTGTCGTCCGCACGGCTGACCGTCCGATCGACCGACCTGAATGGTAGAGATAATTCAATGTTTTCAAAATGCTACAACGAAAACTTCAAAGGACAAGCCATCATAGACAAACACATCCCTCCCAAAGGAAGAAACAACCTGTCCGACCGGATGACCATCCGAACGGATTGTCATCCACACGACTGGACAATCCGGTCGGATTACCATCCGACCGAACTGCTGTCCGAACCACTTACGTCATGCATCGTTTTACGCGTCACTTATCGTTATGCTATCAATCTGTTCAGGCTAACCTCACTCTCTAGCGCTCCCTTCAATCCATCAACGCTGTGAGTATACTCGATCCCTTTTTGCTTTACGCACTTTTGGGTGTTACATACGTTACGAATATTCAAATCACAATAAACACACTACTCAATACTATTTGAACGCTAACCGTTAATGCATGTTATACGTGGCTTATGAATGCTTGTTTGTTATGTTTACACATGGAATGATGTCTACCTGCCTTAGCAACGATAGTACTATAGTTTGGACTCAACACCTGTTCGCAGGGATTGTTAAGGACAATTACTTGCATGGATTACGGTGGTAATCATGTATTGCGAACTGCCTCAGGCAGTCAACCCGCAGTCATTGGTATTGATGGATCTATATCGATAACTAACGTGCTTCATTTCACTATGTGTATGTGCTGGTTATGCGTAAACGAATTTCGAACTCTATATGCTATTATCAAACTTGTATGCTCACCTTTACATTATATGTATTGACTTTATTTTAACGTATGTGACAGTTGCTTAGGATGCACATCTGCTAGGAAATCGAGGCTAGAATAAGGCTCTAGAGGCCAACAAATAGTTGCCTGTACAAATTAAATCAAGGGTCTCTAGAAGCAGATAAACAATTGCTCTATTTGAAAATCTGAGTTGTCGGAATAGAACTATTTGCCTAGATTTTGTCTGTAATAATTTGTTTGCCTTTTGAGACATGGAATGGGACATGTTACTTAAAATTGATTGGTAATGATAATTGTTATGGAAACTTCTGGACAATCTGTTTCGCTCAGTGCCATGTCCCGATGTTTCCGCCATCAGTTGAGGTGTGACATTTGTAGTAGCAAATTTTTTTTGTTATGCCAACAGGAAAAAAATAAGCATTAAAAATGCTTAGGTCAGAAATTGAACATGTATCCTCAATGTTGTAACAACTTTATCCACAAGAACATCAAGCTTCATTGGTTTAATATCCTTCTCTAATATATGATGGAAAAAAGATGACTAAAATACAAAAAAAAAGTTATTCATGATCACTTTCCATTTAAATGTATTAAATATGTTTAATTCCTATATTTTGATGAGATTAAAGTCTTAATCTATTTCTTAATGTGCTTAGGCTATAAGCTATGGTGATGGTCGGAATCACCATCATCACCCTTCGCGTCATCATCACATGACTCTATCTTCCATCACCATTCTCCATCACCACCCTATACGGTGGTGATGGTCCTCCCTATCCAATTCCTATTTTGTGACTTTTTTTTATCTAAAATTCATTTTATTTATTTATTTTGATAAACAACAATTTGTTTTTGATAAACAACAAATAAAACTAAATAATTTTATTTAATAACTAAAATAATAAAACTACATAATTGTAAAAGAAGGAAATTCTAATAAAACATATTAAAACTACTTAAACTACTAAATTTAAAGAAAAATACAAAGAAAACTAATTGTCGTTGTTGATCCGACTGAATTGCCAAATATGTTCTATCAAATCCGTACGAAGGTTGTTATGCGTAGTCTTATTGTATAACGCCCACATATTAGATTCTTGCTGAACTTCATCAACCAGTACAACATTCTCATCAATTTCGTTTTCAACGTATTCACATATGAGTTAACTCATCAGTGTCGTTTTCAACGTATTCGTATTTGACATTACCTTCATCTTCGATAATCATGTTATGCAACAAGATACAAGCATACATACAGCATCTAAATTTTTTGGGTGTAAATGCTCGTGTCGGGTTTGCCATAACGTGTCATTTTTGTTGTAGAACCCAAAATAGCCGTTCAACATCCTTTCTTGTAGATTCTTGACATTTGGCAAATTTCTTTATCTTCGATAATCATGTTATGCAACAAGATACAAGCATACATACAACATCTAAATTTTTTGGGTGTAAATGCTCATGTCGGGTTTGCCATAACGTGTCATTTTTGTTGTAGAACCCAAAATAGACGTTCAACATCCTTTCTTGTAGATTCTTGACATTTGGCAAATTTCTTTATTTAATCATCTTTCAGATACAGTATATTTTTAATCATCAAAAACTATAAAAGTGAAATATCGACAACTAGTGGGTGCCCTTCAATATGTTATCATCTTTTGCTCTGATCTTATTTTTACAGTCAACAAGGTTTGCCAATTTAAGCAATCTCCAACTGAAAAATACAGGTCTGCAATGAAACGGATCTTGCAATACTTACAGGCACAACTGCTTATGGTATCCTGGTTAAACATGAATCAACAACAGTTTTACATTGATGAAACACAGGTTAACACCAGGGTAAATCTGTGGGGTTATTTCTTCTGTGGGTTCAATCTCCTTTCTTACTCGTCGGAATG
>CM060367.1:213931507-214001133 GCA_030545235.1 Helianthus tuberosus
TGATTTAATGAATACGATTGATTGATTGAATATCAAGAATTTAAGCGCGAAGAACTATTTCAGCAACCAGTCAGTGCAATTATCAAGAATTTAGGTGAGTAAGAACTAGTTTCACAATCATGTAGCATAATTATCAAGATTATAGGTGTAGAAGAACTATTTTCACAATCATATGGGTCGTTTGGTGGTGTTTGTCACATTCTTGTTAGGGGCTGTTTGACAATTTCTGAATAGGTAATTGCTGAACCAGTAAGAGGTCTGAACCATTAAGAGCCAGTATAATGTTTAATCGTTCAGAGGCAAATGTCTGACCAACTCAGATAAGAGGTCTTAACCATTCAGACCCAGTATAATGTTTAACCATTCAGAGGCAAATGTATGAATCATTCAAACATCTGCTCGCGAAACAAACAGTCTGAATCATTAAGTGCTGAACCAGTAAATGTGGTCTGAACCATTTTGAGGCTCGTTAAGAGCTAAACAAACAGCCCCTTAATTGTCAAAACATGGAGTATGAAGGGATATACGAGTTTGTACTATAGATTCATAAAAATCATATATAAGAAAGTTTCTACATTAGGCTACATTAATTTGCTAGAAAGGTTAGGAGATTTGGATGGTTTAATGTTGTTGGTTGGATGAGATTTTAGTATTTTTGTTCGTTTGTCGCATTTATCTTGATAAAGCAATACATCCATAATGTGTACGAATAATGATAGCATCATATATGGACAATCAGGTAGGTCGTATGTTGGTCCCGAAATTGATTGGCATTTAACACATAAGGCCGAAGATAGTTAGTCCCCGTAATGGGGCGTTTTTTTTTTTTTAAATTTCAAAAAAAACGCCGAGACCCCCACTACATAGGGCGTTTCCGGGCGTTTTTTTTGAAAAAAATTGGCTCCGGCGTGTTTATTAAAACGCTGAATTGTTGTTGGGTTGCGAGATTCGACCGTTGACAAACGGTCAAAAGTTATATATATTTTTTTTTAATTCAAAATTTTACCCACTATATATATATCAACCCTTTTTCTCCATATTTTTATAAAAATCCTCCTACTTTCTCTCCCACTTTCTTCTATTATTTTATAAAAAACACCCACTTTCTCCTATTTTTTTACAAGCATGCATCCATACCGACCCCCTTTTGGTGGCCCCGCAAGACCCACGAACCCGAACACAACGCAACCGCAAAACCCGTATAACCTTCAAGACATGGACCCAACCTTTTTACCGTACGCGGCTTACTTGACTGGCGCCACTACGTTTGTACCTACCACCTACGGCTATGGTCAAGCCGGCGGGTCGCAACCGTCACAACCCGAACCCGAATCCGAACCCGATGTCGATGTAGTGCCGGAGACGCAACCCGAACCGGTGCAAGACAAATCGAAACGCGGCAGAAGGTCGCATAAGAAGAAGGAAAATGACGAACCTCGACGTACAAAAAAAACCATTAAATGGACGAAGGACGAGGAATACACGTTGACTCGGGCGTGGCTCGACATTTCGGAGGACGAAGATACCGGTAACTTATATTTTTATTTTTTATTCTGTTTTTTTATTCTGTTTTTTTTCTGTTTTTTTATTTACTGTTTTTTTATTTTTTTTAATTTCAACTTATATTTTTATTTTTTTTTAATTTGTAGCAAACTTTCAAACAGGCCCCGTTTTTTGGGATAGGGTTCGTGCACTCTTTTATAGCACGTGGGGTCAAGGCGAACATCGGGACAAAGATTCAATTTCTAGCAAATGGACCGACATCAACAACAAGTGTCACGCGTTCCAAGAAGTTTACCAACGTAACTACGATAATCGGCCGAGACTTGCAAGAGGCGAGACAAATGGAAAAGGACATTGAGTTTTTGTCCAAACCGATCGACCACCTCCGAGGCGACGCGTTGATCTTGGCTCAAATGCGTCGCCAAAAAATACGAGAAAAATATGGACTTTAGATCATCTATTTTTTTTTTTAATTTTTTTTTCTGTTTTTTTTTTCGGTTTTTTTTAATTTTCTGTTTTTTTTTCTGTTTTTTTTTCTGTTTTTTTAATTTTCTGTTTTTATTTGGTATTTTTTTTCAAGTATTGTAATTTTTATTTTAAATTAATGAAGACTTTATGTTTTAAATTAAAAAAAAAAATAATTGTCAAATGATTGAATGGACGTTATTGGAATAATGTCCCACTACGCCTCTTTTGCTATAATGCCCCATGTGTGACTAGGCGCCACGTGTCGTATAATGCCCCATGTTGGGGGCATTATTCTTGTTTACCACTACGGGTGGTCTTATAGAATGGGGTTGAATCAATAAATAATTACAAAACTTACTGTGAAATTAAAAAAATTAAGAATAAGAATACTTATTTTAAAAAGTGCATTCTCACAAAGATTTTGGGACACTCGATCATTATCCACCTTATGAATTATTTTATTGTTCTTGTAACTAGATCGGTTAGTATGAGGTGAGATAGGGCTTTGAGACTATTATATCATGCAGGTCCGGACCTATAGGTTTAGCATTTTAGACGAAAGTCTAGGGTCACCCAAAAATAGGGGCCTCCATTATTTTATTTTGTTTTTTCATATATTACTTGTGTATATGTTTATGGCCCAAATGAACAAACACATAATGACCCAAAGAAATAAATGGTCTACACCCAAAACTTGAAGGATTATTAGCCAAATCCTTTTTTCCTTGAATCTGTAAGTTACAAGGTCCTTTTTTTCTTGAACGCAATTATGCATCCTCTGCCGATGGTGCCGATGGGGGATAAACTATGGGTAATCGAGTGCTTCCAATGGCTAGATTTGCGATTAATCAGTAACTATAAAAAACAATTTTGTGATTTGATATTCGTGATTTTACGACTTGATATTGCGATTTGCTATTTCCGTTTGATATTTTTTAAGGTTCAATTCTGACAGGGCCCTGACTTTGTACTTCTCGCTTAGGGCTTCTAAAAACGTTGGACCGGCCCTGATGTCATGTGTTCAATTCACACAAGGGGTTTTCTCCATATTTATTAGGTTTTCTCCTGAATTGATGTGTATGGATTATTGCCTAGTGGAGATCGATATGATCAGGTGGTTCCGCTAGTGGCACGATAATACTCTAATAGTCCGTCAGTGATCCAAATTTGTCGTTAAAAAAGTTCTCTTAAATTGCCTACCTATTAGAGAAAAGTCCGGGGTTCAAATCATGACATGGGATTTAATTTAGTTTATTGGTGTAGTTTAGGAGTAAGAGTAGAAACAATGCAACCTTTGTCATCTAAAAAAATAAAATAAAACAAAAGCTTTCATTTAGGCAAGGTTGGTAATAAAGTCTCGGCTAATTGAACCGGATTCGACTATTGGACATGAGTTTCAAAACTTATCTAAGGCTAAAGGGTGTAGGGTTCATAGTTAGAATATGATTCACTATATAGGAACATAAATGGAAGACTATATCACCCCCTCAATGATTCACGGTGGTTGGCCTTGATTGAACCACGATTACCACGGGCCACCTTTTCCTTCTTCCTAGTTTTTATCAATTTAAAAAATAAATTAAAATAATAAAAGGGATAGTAGTTTGAGTCATGACCACATCCTTAACGTAGTGGTTTAAATGGTGGATTAGAGATGAATGACATAACGTCTGATGTGAAGGGTCATTGTGGTCATTAATAATCAACATCATAAATATTTATCAAAAATCAGATACTTCTAAGTGTTATTTTAAAGTATATATAATATTAATTTATATTAAATTATTTACAAGAGTTAATTACATAGTTAGTCTTTGTGGTTTGCACAAAATAACATACTTATGTACTACTAGTTTAAAATCACCTTCTAAGACCATGTGTAGTGGTAAATCAATATAATGCCCCCACCATGGGGCGTTTTGCGACACGTGTCATCCCAGTCAGCATGGGGCATTATAGCATAAAGTGGTGTAGTGGGGCATTATTCCAATAACGCCCATGCATGGGGCATTATACCAATCTCTTCTTCATTAAACAAAAAAAAAACCAATCTATTCTCTCATTGGCCAGTCAAACCAAAGTCAAACCATCACAATCCCATTTTGGCGTTTTAATAAACACGCCGGGAGCATTTTTTTTCAAAAATAACGCCGGAAAACGCCGGCCGTAGTGGGGCTCGGGGCGTTTCCGGGCGTTTTTTTTGAATTTTTTTTACAAACAACGCCCGAGTACGGGTGGACTAAGGTATTAACTTTCATTTTATAACGTTTGGAGGTATTAACTTCTAGGGTATTAACATAGTTAGTCCTTGTGGTTTGCATAAAATAACATACTTAGGTACTAATAGTTTAACAAACAATTAACGTTAATACCTCCAAACGTTACAAAATGAAAAGTTAATACACTAGAAGGTGATTTTAAACTATTAGTACCTAAGTATGTTACTTTGTACAAATCACGTGACTAGATATATAATTAACCATATTTACAATTTATTCAGTATTTTAAGCTTGTGGTTACCGGGTTTTCCCTGGAATTGGTGGTAGACTCAGGTTACTCTCGGAGTACTCCGTTTGTCTAGTGGGTGCCCCAAAAGTGCTCGGGATTGAGTTTGTTGGTCGTTAAAAAAAATCAAACGGTAGATGATAACAAAGCCATTTTTCAAAAAAAGATGATAAACACAGCCGCATCTATTTCATTTTTGGTAAGAATATTCTGTGGGTTATTTTAAACTATATATAATATTAATTTATACTAAATTATTTACAATTTATTCAGTATTTTAATTTAATCTATACAATCAAATCCAACGGTAGATGATAACAAAGCCACATCTATTTCATTTTTGGTAAGAATAAGGTTGCTAATCTTGTCTATCTGGTGGAGGTTGACTTCTATTTCTGGCCAATAACCGTTGCCTACCTCAATATTTTTATAATTTCCTACCTAAAGGAAAGATTTCTTTCTTAAATTTGTTGTGCTATACACGTAAAAGAAAAATGTAAAAAATGTTGAAGCCGGAGACCAGACGTTTAAGTGGGAGCATGTAGAAAAAATGTTTGTCCTGGTCACATCTTTATTTTATAATATGGTACTAATAGGGTTGCTATGTATAAGATTTTATTAGAAGGGTGTTCGCACGATGCGAAAGGGAAACACGGACATTGATAGTATGCATTGTTTGGTTGGTTCGGTTATTATCCTCAATCGAAATTTAGGTTATCACACCATAGTGTAGGAATTGAACGGGTAGGAACCTAAAGCACACACCATTGTGTTTGAAGCTAGTTGAGTTCAGCAATGGTGTCGACCAAGATTTTGTATTCAGACTCAATAGATGAACGAGATACAGTCTTCTGCTTTCGAGCGGACCAGATTCTAGGTTAGGACCGAGATAAATGGCACATCCCTCGGTGGATCAGCGGTCATCCAAGGCAACCAACCCAGTCTACATCAGAAAATGAATTTAGAATCTTGGGCTTAATAGTGGAGTCATTATAAGCATGTATGAAGAGGTATGGTCCCAATTCCTTGCTCACATGGCAAGGACCACACCACTTTTCCATCCTATGTGGCCCTGACATCAACAATGTCATCCAGAAGTTTCTAGAAGCTTCTGGAAAACATCATGGTGGCACCAAAGATGCTCCACCCGACAAAAGAACAACACGTGTTACCAGTTATCAAGCGCCAGGTAGGCCTACGACGAATCAAGGAGCAGTCCGACAGTACCAGTACGACGTCTCCAAAATAGGCAAATGTAAGCGCGCCACGTGTACCACTACACTGACCACAGCAGAGGAGACCAAAAGGATATTCCCCGTGGTCGGACAGCTGGCGCGCAACCACAGCTGGCACTGCTGCTCCTCCCTCCTTTACCCTCCGGCTATAAATAGGACCCTTCATCATCCAGGTTGAATCATCTTGCTCCCTATACTCTCACACTCTACACACACTGTTTATTCTCCCTCAGAACAGTACTTATTCTCACGCTGGAGCCTGGTTAAGAGGGAAACCCCCATATTCCCCTCTTAACGAGACTAACGGTGTTGCTGTTTTGCAGGGCCCAGGTCATTCCGACGAGTAAGAAAGGAGATTGAACCCACAGAAGAAATAACCCCACAGATTTACCCTGGTGTTAACCTGTGTTTCATCATTGGCGCCATCCGCTTTTAGCAGAAACCACTCTCATCTCTTTTCTTTTCGAAAAACACTCGTCAAAATGGCTGATCAAAACCCTTCTCACCCGGTAGATGGAGACGTTTCTTCTTTTGATCTCGTTTCGGACAATGCACACGTCCAAAGGGGTCAAAGGAAAGAAATTATCCAAGAAGGGCCGACGAACAACGATTTTCCTAGTATCTTTGGGAATGCATCCAGGGTCGTTAGCCAAAACACAACTGGTGCTACCTTCCAAACTCCACCTAGGATCATCACCCAAACTACAAACGGAGCCACTTTCCAACCTTCGTCCGGGGTAGTCCAACAAACACCTCCACCTGTGCAAACACAGAGCCATGGAGCTGGCCCCTCAGCTCCATCGGATCAAACTCAACTGAACTTCTCTGCACTACTAGGGCTACCTGAAGGAAAAACTCTGGCTTCCTGGTATGCCGAACAAATGGCATCTCTAAACCTCGTCTACACACAGCTCAGCGCGCAACAAGCTCTGCTCCAAGCACAAGCCAACCAGTCAACATTTGTTACACCATCGCAAAGGCCTTTGAGCGCTCCCATACCTCAACAGGCCAATGCATTCAACTTACGCCCTGAATCAGTACCAACACCAAACATTAGAAGGCCAAGCGCGCACGACACGCGCGATACATACGGCGAAACATAAAGCAATTATGTGTAGTACTCTCACCCACCAAGAAAGCCAATACAAAGTCGTTTAGGTCCGCGCAACATAAACGACGAGCTCGATAACTACGAAGAAGAAGAAGACGAGACATACAAAGAAAGTACAGTGTTCAGCAGGTTGCCGCCAGAGCATGAAGCATACAAACCACGCAAGCGCGCAGGTTATAACCCAAAAGCAAAGGATGATTACACCTTGAGCTACCGACCAGACGACATGGCTGAGAATTCGAAATTCATTAGAGAGATCGCCACGGCCGCTATCGATAAAACGAAATTGCCACACAACGTGGGCAAATACAACGGGTTGACAGACCCAGATGATCACCTCCAAGTTTTTAATGGTGCCGGAGCAACAGGTGGATGGAACTTACCGACATGGTGCCATCTCTTCGCTCAAACCTTCGTCGGCGCAGCGCGCGTTTGGCTTGACAGTCTACCGGCAGGAAAAATCAAGTCACGGGTCGATTTCCGAGAGAAGTTCCTTGCACACTTCTCTCAGGAACGTAGACACACCAGAGACCCAGCTGATTGTTTGAATATATGGCGCAGAGACCACGAGAGTGTGGAAGACTTCATCACGAGGTACAACAAAGAATGTCTGGAAATAGGAGACGTAGGCGAAAAGATGATGCGCGCACACTTCATGAGGGCAGTCAAGTGCGATGATCTAATCAAACGTGTAAAGGGAAGAGACGGAGGACCCAAAGATTGGGAAACCTTCATTGAAGCAGCCAAAACCATTGCGCAGTCGGACAGACAGTTGACCGGTGACGACCACCGTCAACGTGGGTATAACCACAATGACCGGCACAACAAAAAGGGCAGAGGCCAACCATGGAAAGCGTCCGGTCATAGAGAGAGAAGCCCAGCAAGGGAGGATGCGCGCCACACAATCAATCAGATAGCCCACCGGAAAGAGGCAAAAAGAGAAAACATGGAGAAACAGTGGACACCACTAACAAAGACCCCTTCCGAGGTCTTGACCACTGAAAATCACCAGTTCAAACCACCCCTACAAATGCGAAACAAGAGGGGTCAAGATCCCAATCTTTTCTGTGAGTTTCACAAAGACACGGGTCATTTAACTGACGACTGCTTCAGCCTAAAGCAAGAAATAGAAAGGGCCTTAAGAGATGGAAAACTCACTCATTTGGTAAAGGGCGGAAAGCGCGACTACCGCCAAATACAAAGAAGAGAAGAAGGGCCAGATAACAAAAAACTTCGGAAATTGGAAACCCACATGATTCAAGGAGGTCAGCGAAGGTCAAAGAAAAACTACAACAAGCGCACACAAGACGACTCGTGGTGCGAAAGGCAAGTTGTTTTTCCTATTGTAAGAGGGGGCCCAAGAGAAAGAAGACCCATAATCATCTCGGGCGTTATCGGGCACTACCAAACCGACTACATTTTCATTGATCCAGGGAGCACCGCGGATATCATATATGAACAATGTTTCAATCAATTCGATCAAGAGGATAAGGCGCGCTTAGAACCAGTTGATTACCCACTCACTGGTTTCTGCAACGAATCCGTCTTTCCCCTCGGACAGATATCGTTCCCGGTGTTACTCTCAGATGGAAGGAACTCAAGAACAGAAGATGTTACCTTCATGGTGCTGCCCGCACATTCAAGACATGACATCCTGCTGGGAAGAGAGTCCCAAGGAGACTTCAGTATGATCTGCTCAGGTCCACATTCAGCCGTGGGATTCCCAACAGAAACGGGAGTAGCCATAATATACGCAAGAAAAGAAGTCTTAGCAACAGACGAACTCAGACCTGCAAAGGCAAGTAAACCGGCACCACGCGCGGAAGCAGAAAAATGGGTGTTAAACAGCGCGTACCCCGAACAGACAGTTACCTTAGGACCTGCGATGTCCGACCTAACGCGCGCGGCGCTGAAAAAGTTGTTGTTCCAAAACATGGACGTGTTCGCCTGGACACCAGCAGACATGGTGGGTGTTCCACGGCACATAGCTGAACATCGATTAAACGTCTCAGAAGAAGCAAAACCGGTGGTACATGCCAAGCGCCATTTAGGAGACATAAAACACGAAGCTATGAAAGAGCAGGTGATGGAGCTGTTAAGTGTGGGAATCATCAGGGAAGTCAGATACCAAACATGGGTGGCGAGCCCAGTAATGGTACATAAGCAAAATGGCAGTTGGAGAATGTGTGTAGATTACAAGGATTTAAACAAGGCGTGTCCACGCGACTGTTATGCCTTACCAGACATCGATGAAAAAATTGATTCATTGGCAACCTTCCGATGGAAGTGCTTCCTTGATTGTTACAAGGGGTACCACCAGGTACAAATGGCTGTGCAGGATGAAGACAAGACCGCATTCCGCACACCGACAGGGCTATATTGCTACACCAAGATGCCTTTCGGTTTAAAGAATGCAGGCGCGACCTATCAGAGGCTGATGAATGAAACTTTCCACGATGCTATCGGCAAGTATATCGAAGTGTATATGGATGACCTAGTCATTATGAGCAAAGAAGAGAATACAATGCTGATGAACATCCAAAAAACGTTTGACACCTTACGCGGAGTAAGTATCAAGCTAAACCCAGCGAAGTGCTCTTTCGGCATGGAAGAGGGAAAATTACTGGGTTTCATCGTCACAAAAGATGGCTTCAAGGTAAATCCTGATAAGATACAAGCAATCGAACGCATGCCCCCACCATCGACGATCAAGGAGATGCAAAAACTGGCAGGGCGGCTGGCGGCACTTAACCTTTTCCTGGCCAATCACGCAGCTAAATCTTTCCCGTTTATCAAAACACTCCGCAATTGCATGAAGAAAAGCCAATTTCAGTGGACTCCGAAAGCCGAAAATGCATTCCGCAAGATAAAAGATTGCCTCATCAAGTTACCAACATTAACTGCACCAGTCAAGGGAGAACCTTTGGTGCTATACTTGTCAGCCTCCGACAGAGCAGTAGGAGCAGTGCTACTCGTTGATCGACAGGGTATCCAAACACCAGTTTACTACATGTCACGAACCTTGACCGACCAAGAAACCCGGTATGCCATCATGGAGAAACTAGTACTCGCATTGATCCATGCATCAAGACGGCTGCGCAGGTACTTTGCCAACCACGTCATTCACGTGTTAACGAACTACAACATTGGAAACATCCTCGCACGGCCAGAGATTTCAGGAAGACTAGCAAAGTGGGCGATAGAACTCGGGGGCCATAATGTGGTTTTCAGGCCGAGGCCAACAATCAAAGGCCAAGTGCTAGCAGACTTCATGACAAAAGTGCCTGACGACAAGGATCGGGAATGTAAAGCAATGGAAAAAGCCGAAAAACAGCAAGTAGAAGAACCATGGTTGTTATACACAGACGGCGCGTCTAACGAAGACGGCGCAGGCGCAGGACTTCGGCTGGTGAGCCCTGACAAACATGAGTTCACTTACGCCATACGTTTGGATTTCAAGAGCACGAACAATGAAGCCGAATATGAAGCTTTCCTCGCTGGCTTAAGACTGGCAATCAAAATGGGAGTTAGACATATCGAAGCACATGTAGACTCCATGTTAGTCGCTGGACAGATCAATGGGCAATACGAAGCCAAAGGAGAAGTAATGGCACTCTACCTGAGTCAAGCAAAGACGTTGTTACAAACCTTCTACTCCTACAAGGTGCACCACATTAATAGAAGCGAGAATAAACCAGCAGACGCACTGAGTAAACTCGCATCTACAAGTTTTCAACATCTCGCAAAGGATGTGCGCATAGAAGTTTTGAGCAACCCATCGGTTCCGTTAAGGGAAGTGAATGTGATCCAGTTAGGAACGACGTCTTGGATGACCCCCATAATCATGTTCCTACAATCTGGGATCCTACCAGAAAACAAGGCCGAAGCACGAAAGATTCAATACAAGGCCGAACATTACCAGATGGTCGACGGAATCCTGTACCGAAAATCGTACCTCGGACCCTTGTTAAGATGTGTTGATCCGGAAGACGTGAACTATTTGCTCAGAGAAGTGCACGAAGGAATATGTGGCATCCATGCCGGGCCGAGAATGGTTGTAGCAAAAGTGATGAACGCCGGGTACTACTGGCCTGGAATGCATTTAGACGCGGTGAAAGTTCTGAGAAAATGCAGCGGGTGTCAGAGACACGCCCCAAAGACGATGCGTCCCAAGAACGAGCTAGTCCCCGTGACAACGGCGTGGCCGTTTCAACAATGTGGAATAGATATGGTTGGACCCTTTCCTGAGGCCCCAGGTGCTGTCAAATTCATAATAGTCGCCGTCGACTATTTCACAAAATGGGTAGAGGCAAAGGCACTCGCGTCAACCACATCCACTGTCGTCAAAAGATTCATATGGGAACAAATCGTATGCCGTTTCGGACTACCACTCAGGATCATCACCGACAACGGAACGAACTTTGTTGCAGATGATCTCCAACGGTGGTTTAAAGAGTTACACATTGAGCACACCTTTTCCTCGGTTGCGCACCCGCAGGGGAATGGTCAAGTGGAAGCCGTCAATAAAAGCATCGTAGATGGCATCAAAGCACGACTGGGAGAGAAAAGAAGAGGCTGGGTCGATGAATTGCCCAGCATCTTATGGGCCCATAGGACGATGCCCAAGACAAGTAACGGGGAGACACCGTTCAGTTTAGTCTATGGGTCCGAGGCTGTGATACCTGCAGAGATCGGGCTGCCATCGCCTAGAATGCTCTCCATGAACGTGATCAACAACGAGGAAGAGCGGAGGTTAGACCTCGATCTCCTAGAAGAAAGGAGAGAGATGGCGGCGATAAATGAAGCAAAATACAAGACAAAGCTGGAGAAGTATTTGAACTCCAAAGTCCGCATCTGCACCTTCAATCCAGGAGATTATGTCCTAAGGGACAATGAGGCGTCTAACGCCGAAAAACCAGGAAAACTAGCCCCCAAGTGGGAAGGCCCATATGTTATCGACACAGTACTCGGAAAGGGAGCCTACAAGCTGCGCACCATTGACAACAAGGAGGTTCCACGAACTTGGAACGCTCAACAGCTGAGAAAGTGCTACCTGTAAAAAGATTATGTAATTGCAATGGCTGAATCGCCAACACATTCATAGTAATGCAAGAAGTGTTGGCTATCTTTCTATTATGCAAATTTCTTGTCACAACTGCATATATTACTTTGGGCATACACGAAAACATCAATGGCTCGACCATAGGAAACGTTGTAGACCTCCAAGGCTCGTCACAACCAAGTGCACAGCCGGGTCAGAAACACAACTAAAGCCTACAAACGCCAAAACAAGACTTCGTGCCCACATAAACACGAAAACGTCTATCACAGGATAAACAAACATTGTAAACACCCCCAAGGGTGATCACAGCGGGGTAAACACAATAACCTGTAACTCGATCACTTCGTATCCACGTACCAACCTGCGCACATAAATGACAGAATAAAACGTTGTAACTAACACGACAAAACCTGTCAGCGCCATCATTCATTCGTGATACCTGAATCAAAGTAATTATACATGCACATATTATGACGATAACAAAATTCGCATAAAACAAAGGCGAATACTAACATAAGAAGAGTCAAGCATAGTCAAATATTCACAGGCATAACAAGTAAGCAAAAATTAAAATTGTTCACGAAATTGTCAAATGATTACAGGACCGTCTAAGGCCATACGCGGCACGCAGGCCGAAATCCTTCATTCAGGATGACTGGTCCCAGCACCTCCAGCCACGTTACCTTCATCGCCAAGAGCCTTCTTCAACAAGGCAACACCATCGGGCTTCCGAGCCAATTTTTGGGCGGCTTTGACAACCCCAAACTCAAGGGACTCAAATCCTTGACGTTTTTCAGCGTACCGACCGACACAGTCAGTCTTGTACAATTCAAAATTCTTCAATGGTTCCTTCGATTCAGCCGCAACTCTTCCTTCCGCATACCCTTCCTTTCGACCAAGATCGCGCGCAGCTTCCCCAAGCTCATACATGTACTTAGCCAATTCCTCAGAACCGGCAATACGCTGGGCGATCTGCAAGGCAGTACACACATAAAGAAACAAAAAAAAAACAAACAAACACAAGAATCAAAGGAAATTACCAAAGGTACAACACGCGATAGCAACCACTTGCAATCATCAGAAACTTCTTCAACCAGAAATTCAGAGACCTTGCATTCAGCAGCCTTCTCCTCAAGAAGGCGTTCAGCAGCTTCACAATCAGCAACCTTCTGCTTAGCAAGGTTTTCCAGGTTGGCAATACGATCAACATACTCCTTTTCTTTCTTCTCAAGCGCAACACGCGCCTGTTGAGCTTCCTCAGCAATCTCTGTCTTTTCACCAGACAAGCGCACAATAGTGTCACGTTGAGATTGCATCTCGGCATTAGTACGTTCACAGGCGGACTCCCAGTCCTTTTGCTTTTGAACATTGACCTGTTTCTCTTGCTCGAATTTCCGTTCAGCATCCGCAAGCCTCCATAGCAAACCCTTCTTCTCAGCATTAAATTTTTCTTTCTCCTCAGCAAATGCCTTCTTCTCATCCTCAAATTCAGCCGTCTCCTCTCCCATCAATCTCCATTCACGCACAATCTCTTGAGAAGTGGCGAGATGGTTAACAGCAGCACGCACATGATCATCCAACAACTTAAACCGATTCCGTTTCTTTTGAAACATTCTCTCAGCTGGGGGGGGGGGGGGAGAGAGCGAGAAAAAAATCATGACAGTTACCCAAATCATTCATCCTGGAACCCTGAGTTAGATTTCAGCGAGGGGCATGAGGAAGATCATCACAAGCAGGGTTCTGTGTATCAAAAGAACCAGCACGAACATTCTCAAACTGAGGGCTGCGGACAACACCTGAAGTAGCCCCACCACCATCACCCGGAGGGCGTTTAGTGTAAATGGTTTGATGTGGAGCAGTTCGACTGGACTCCACTGTATTATCAGCAACCTTACCTCTACCACCTCCACCATCGCCACCAGCAGTATCACCACCACCTTCGCCCACCTGCTCAGCATGCACATCATCTTCTTTCCTCTTCTCACCAGGGGTATCATGAGGAGGAGACAACCCAAATGTTCTCGACGGCAGAGAAGCGGGAGGAGTAATTTGCGAAATATCAAAATTGCGTAAAGTCTTGGATGGCTTGGCACCTGAACGGACAAGACATTCAGAGAAAAGAATAGAAAATCAGCAATCAGGAAAAGTCAAACGGAAAAACTGATAAAGCGAGTACCAGAAGCTTCAAAAATCTTCTCCAACAGATTCCCTTGTTTCTGAGTAAAAACGCCCAGATCAACCTCCGATTCCGACGGAGCTGGAGGAGGCTCCTTCTGAAGTTTAGCTTTTTTTGAAGCAAGAAGAGCAGCAGCCTGCTCGTCAAGTTTCCGCTTGTGGTCCATAACAGCTTTTTTCTTCATCAGTTCCGTCAAGGTAGCGCGGTCGTCCGGATCAGATCCACGATGTTTCTCTCCGCTCCCTAAACCGGACAACGTATCAGAAACTACAACGTAATCTAGGACGGGGAGAGTAGAAGGTTGCTTACGAGGAGTTTCAGCAGCATGTTCCTCAGCCTTCTTCCCTTTCCCTTCTGTTTTATCAGCTTTCGTTTTTGTCCTTGTTTCCAACTGCTCAGCAGTCTCAACCAGAACGTCGACATCATCATCAATAGGCTCGTTCACCGGTTCATGCACAACCCCCTGCGCCGGACCTGCACGCGGGGAACGAGAAGTTAGGCCTTCAAAAGATCTGCCAGACCCATCACTTGAGAGAACAATAACTTCCTCTCGAATAAGATCAAAAGCATCATCATCATCCTCACTATCTTCACCTAAGACAGCGTTGGCATAGGCGGTAAAACTATCGTTGGTCGGATGCAAGAAACGACCGCGAATCTGATCCAACCAGGGTTGTTTCTCAGCCCTTTGAATTGCCTCAACCATAGCACCACCGGCTTTCGAATCCAGAACATTCAACAAGGTGTAACCCACTGCAAAAAACACGAGGATGAAGAGTAATGACAATATATATATACGAAAGAGAGACAAAAGGTTATGCAAAAACACATACACTTGCCATTATAACCATAAACTGGAACCCCCAAAGGATGCTTCGGAACCCACAACATACTCATCCCAGCACCCACCAACGCCATCTCCTCAAGCTGAAGAATAGGAGTAGCTTTATGTGTCAACTTTTTGTACCAGGCTTGCTCAGAAAAATCTGCAACCACATCAACCTTGGGGATTCCCTCACTCCCTGCCCGGTAATGCAGATCTACCGGGATAACCCCTCGACGAATATAGAAAATTTTTTGTTTCCAGTCGTGAAGACTCTTCAAAGGAATAAAACAAACTGGAGCAACACCGGTCCGAGAGTTAAAATAATAAAACCCACTTGTGTATGACACAGTATAGAAGACGTTGAACATCGCAAACGTCGGATCCAAACGGTTAGCCATGCAAACAAACTCAAAATGAGTAATACGGGGAAGCCCGATAGCATTAATCTGAGAAATGTGAAGCCCATAGTTCCTCAACACATCGGCAGTAAATCTAGTCATCGGGAGCCTGAAGTTGCCCTCCCAGAAGAAAGCAGCATACAAAGTAATATAACCGGGAGGTGCGTCCATGGCAGTAGAACCCGGGGTGGGGAACTGAGCACCCCACTCGGGAAGGAAACCCATATCCCTCACCAAGTTATGAAACACCTCCTCCTTCCACCCTATTATCGCCTGATCCGGGCCTGGCGGAGTTTTACCCTTGTTCTTCTTTTTCCTCGATGAAGGATTCGCTCCAGACATAATGAACAGAAGATGAGAATGATAGTAAGAACAAACTCAAGAGAAAAGGGGGAAGAAAGATAGGGAAGAAAAGGGACTATGAAAAATTCTGGAGTTCAAATTCTGAAAAGTAAAAGAGAAGGAGAAATCGCCTTATATTTATACCCATCGCATTTAATGCGATGGGTAGTGGGCCGTCAGAATCCAGAAAAGCATTCAATGGGGGAGAGACACGTCAGAAGAAAGAGAGGACGCCACCTCTTTTCTCGGAGCAGGTAAACAGACGCCTGACACCCTTGACAGAAAGTAACTGACATGACTGAAAAAGGCGCCTGTTCACCTTCGACAAGACAGGAGACACCCGACAGTCACATCAGTCGCTCCCTCCCAATGCAACAAAACTTCCTTCAGAAGAAAACAACCAGTGCCATTGCGCCATGCGCCATACGTCCATTTGGCTCAACTTTTACAAGTTGCCAAAACCCATGCGCCATGCGTCCACTTGGCTCAACTTCTACAAGTTGCCAAAACCCATGCGCCATGCGTCCATTTGGCTCAACTTTTACAAGTTGCCAAAACCCATGCGCCATGCGTCCATTTGGCTCAACTTTTACAAGTTGCCAAAACCCATGCGTCATGCGTCCACATGGCTCAACTTCTACAAGTTGCCAAAACCCATGCGCCATGCGTCCATTTGGCTCAACTTCTACAAGTTGTCAAGACCCATGCGCCATGCATCCATTTGGCTCAACTTTTACAAGTTTCCAAGACCCATGCGCCATGCGTCCATTTGGCTCAACTTCTACAAGTTGCCAAAACCCATGCGCCATGCATCCACTTGGCCAACTTTTACAAAGTTACAAAAACCAATGCGCCATGCGTCCATTTGGCTCAACTTTTTTCCAAAACCCATGCGCCATGCGTCCATTTGGCTCAACTTTTACAGGTTGCCATAACCCATGCACCATGCATCCATTTGGCTCCACTTTTCAAATTTTCCACAAAAGCATACGCCATCGAAACAACTACCTTCATAAGTCTAGAATCCCTCCTAGACGATCAACTCAACTAGAAGGCACACTGGACTGGGGGGACTTGAAGAGGTATGGTCCCAATTCCTTGCCCACATGGCAAGGACCACACCACTTTTCCATCCTATGTGGCGCTGACATCAACAATGTCATCCAGAAGTTTCTAGAAGCTTCTGGAAAACATCATGGTGGCACCAAAGATGCTCCACTCGACAAAAGAACAACACGTGTCACCAGTTATCAAGCGCCAGGTAGGCCTGCGACGAATCAAGTAGCAGTCCGACAGTACCAGTACGACGTCTCCAAAATAGGAAAATGTAAGCGCGCCACGTGTACCACTACACTGACCACAGCAGAGGAGACCAAAAGGATATTCCCCTTGGTCGGACAGCTGGCGCGCAACCACAGCTAGCATTGCCGCTCCTCCCTCCTTCACCCTCCGGCTATAAATAGGACCCTTCATCATCCAGGTTGAATCATCTTGCTCCCTATACTCTCACACTCTACACACACTGTTTATTCTCCCTCAGAACAGTACTTATTCTCACGCCGGAGCCTGGTTAAGAGGGAAACCCCCATATTCCCCTCTTAACGAGACTAACGGTGTTGCTGTTTTGCAGGGCCCAGGTCATTCCGACGAGTAAGAAAGGAGATTGAACCCACAGAAGAAATAACCCCACAGATTTACCCTGGTGTTAACCTGTGTTTCATCAATGTAAAACTGTTGTTGATTCATGTTTAACCAGGATACCATAAGCAGTTGTGCCTGTAAGTATTGCAAGATCCGTTTCATTGCAGACCTGTATTTTTCAGTTGGAGATTGCTTAAATTGGCAAACCTTGTTGACTGTAAAAATAAGATCAGAGCAAAAGATGATAACATATTGAAGGGCACCCACTAGTTGTCGATATTTCACTTTTATAGTTTTTGATGATTAAAAATATACTGTATCTGAAAGATGATTAAATAAAGAAATTTGCCAAATGTCAAGAATCTACAAGAAAGGATGTTGAACGTCTATTTTGGGTTCTACAACAAAAATGACACGTTATGGCAAACCCGACATGAGCATTTACACCCAAAAAATTTAGATGTTGTATGTATGCTTGTATCTTGTTGCATAACATGATTATCGAAGATAAAGAAATTTGCCAAATGTCAAGAATCTACAAGAAAGGATGTTGAACGGCTATTTTGGGTTCTACAACAAAAATGACACGTTATGGCAAACCCGACACGAGCATTTACACCCAAAAAATTTAGATGCTGTATGTATGCTTGTATCTTGTTGCATAACATGATTATCGAAGATGAAGGTAATGTCAAATACGAATACGTTGAAAACGACACTGATGAGTTAACTCATATGTGAATACGTTGAAAACGAAATTGATGAGAATGTTGTACTGGTTGATGAAGTTCAGCAAGAATCTAATATGTGGGCGTTATACAATAAGACTACGCATAACAACCTTCGTACGGATTTGATAGAACATATTTGGCAATTCAGTCGGATCAACAACGACAATTAGTTTTCTTTGTATTTTTCTTTAAATTTAGTAGTTTAAGTAGTTTTAATATGTTTTATTAGAATTTCCTTCTTTTACAATTATGTAGTTTTATTATTTTAGTTATTAAATAAAATTATTTAGTTTTATTTGTTGTTTATCAAAAACAAATTGTTGTTTATCAAAATAAATAAATAAAATGAATTTTAGATAAAAAAAAGTCACAAAATAGGAATTGGATAGGGAGGACCATCACCACCGTATAGGGTGGTGATGGAGAATGGTGATGGAAGATAGAGTCATGTGATGATGACGCGAAGGGTGATGATGGTGATTCCGACCATCACCATAGCTTATAGCCTAAGCACATTAAGAAATAGATTAAGACTTTAATCTCATCAAAATATAGGAATTAAACATATTTAATACATTTAAATGGAAAGTGATCATGAATAACTTTTTTTTTGTATTTTAGTCATCTTTTTTCCATCATATATTAGAGAAGGATATTAAACCAATGAAGCTTGATGTTCTTGTGGATAAAGTTGTTACAACATTGAGGATACATGTTCAATTTCTGACCTAAGCATTTTTAATGCTTATTTTTTTCCTGTTGGCATAACAAAAAAAATTTGCTACTACAAATGTCACACCTCAACTGATGGCGGAAACATCGGGACATGGCACTGAGCGAAACAGATTGTCCAGAAGTTTCCATAACAATTATCATTACCAATCAATTTTAAGTAACATGTCCCATTCCATGTCTCAAAAGGCAAACAAATTATTACAGACAAAATCTAGGCAAATAGTTCTATTCCGACAACTCAGATTTTCAAATAGAGCAATTGTTTATCTGCTTCTAGAGACCCTTGATTTAATTTGTACAGGCAACTATTTGTTGGCCTCTAGAGCCTTATTCTAGCCTCGATTTCCTAGCAGATGTGCATCCTAAGCAACTGTCACATACGTTAAAATAAAGTCAATACATATAATGTAAAGGTGAGCATACAAGTTTGATAATAGCATATAGAGTTCGAAATTCGTTTACGCATAACCAGCACATACACATAGTGAAATGAAGCACGTTAGTTATCGATATAGATCCATCAATACCAATGACTGCGGGTTGACTGCCTGAGGCAGTTCGCAATACATGATTACCACCGTAATCCATGCAAGTAATTGTCCTTAACAATCCCTGCGAACAGGTGTTGAGTCCAAACTATAGTACTATCGTTGCTAAGGCAGGTAGACATCATTCCATGTGTAAACATAACAAACAAGCATTCATAAGCCACGTATAACATGCATTAACGGTTAGCGTTCAAATAGTATTGAGTAGTGTGTTTATTGTGATTTGAATATTCGTAACGTATGTAACACCCAAAAGTGCGTAAAGCAAAAAGGGATCGAGTATACTCACAGCGTTGATGGATTGAAGGGAGCGCTAGAGAGTGAGGTTAGCCTGAACAGATTGATAGCATAACGATAAGTGACGCGTAAAACGATGCATGACGTAAGTGGTTCGGACAGCAGTTCGGTCGGATGGTAATCCGACCGGATTGTCCAGTCGTGTGGATGACAATCCGTTCGGATGGTCATCCGGTCGGACAGGTTGTTTCTTCCTTTGGGAGGGATGTGTTTGTCTATGATGGCTTGTCCTTTGAAGTTTTCGTTGTAGCATTTTGAAAACATTGAATTATCTCTACCATTCAGGTCGGTCGATCGGACGGTCAGCCGTGCGGACGACAACCCGCTCGGATGATTTATCCGGTCGGACGGCGACTCGAGTGGCGAAGTTACTCAGTGAGAACAAATCCACAGCAGGTTGTCACTCGATCGGACAGCAGTCCGGTCGGGTGACATCCTTAGTGCATTGAACATGTTGAAAATTGTTTAAGTGTTAAAGTCCAAGTATCTCATGATCCGAAGAGTAATCCGGTCGGATGGTAGTCCGATCGGACAGCAATTCGTTCAATACTCAAACTTCAGATAAAGTTGGTCAAGTGTGGGACCCAAGGTGCAAGTCGCTCGGACAGCCGGCCGCTCAGATACCTTATCCGTTCGGACAGTAGTCCAGTCGGATAACACTTCATCCCGGTTGTTCCGTTCGTCTTTCACTTGGCCGTTTTGATTGTTTGTCGCTTTATCGAGACGTTTTGACAACGTGTTAACCAACAGAATCCCATCTTGACCCAAGTGACCCGATCGACCAGGAATCACCCTAGTTCGGTCAGTTACCGGTTCAAGACGGTTGTTCTTGTTTAACCCGAAATCGGTGGTCTCGTGAGTAGAATCCTGATCTTGGACTAGCACAACACTAAGAATGAGTAGGAGACTAGAAAAAGGTCCAATTCTATCGGTGTTGAGTGCGTTGAGTGTAAAAGAATGAGAGAACTTGTGGTTATTTCTTTCACTCTTTTATCCTTTTGAAAATGTTCAGATCTATGCGAAATCGTTGTGAAATCATGTGGAAATCCTTTAGATCTGAGTTATCCTTGGTGGAATGAGGTCAAACATGAAGTTCATAAGAACTTCATGATGACGTCACCCTAGAACACCTCAAATCTTGTGATTTCACGGTTAAAAGTTAAGATTTAAAATATAGAAAGGTGTAGGAGTGCGTGTAGATCACGAAAGTACAAGATTTAGGACGAGATCTTACCGGAATCGAGAGAAATCGAAGAAAAGGTGGGGAGCACGAGCTGTTCGGACAGAGAGTTTCCAAAAGTAGAAAGAATGAAAGTGACATGGGTATTTATAGAGTTCCAAAAGAGGAAAGGGTAGGTCGGTCGGATGGCCTCTGGCACCAGATCAAGTGACAGCCCGGTCGGATGGCAATCCGGCCGGATGGCACTTGGTTCGGGTGTTCGGCGCGATGATTTTTGTTGTTTCGATTTCGATTGCGAGTGATTCGATGCGATAGTGTTTCCTAGTCAAATTACTTTCAGTCCCAACTATTTATATCTAGCACTATCTCTTCTCCACAAATTATCATACCATTTCGATTGCGTTTCGATTGATTGCCACAACACAACATAAATAAACATGCACAAGTAACACATAGGGCACACACACACACACACACACGTATAATAACCAAATTTTGTATTTCGAGTTGCGATTCGATTCGATGTCGATTTGATTACCATAGTTTGATTATCGTTTAGTTAACTTTATCGCATTGTTACTTCCTATAGTTCACAGTCGTAAGTTGATTGAATGGCGAATAACACACGTCGATTATTGTAATTATTGACACTTACTCCACATAATACAACTAAAATAAACAAATAAAAGAAATTCACTACAAGTCAAGTCACGCGAAATCGGTCGTTGACTTTGACCTTGACTTTGAATTTGACTTTCGAAAACACGGGGTGTTACAGCCTCCCCTTGTTTAGGGAATTTCGTCCCGAAATTAGGTCGAAGCCGTAACAAACAACTGCGGGTACTTCGCCTTCATGTCGCTTTCAAGTTCCCAAGTGAACTCTGCGCCTCGTTTGCCTTCCCATCGGACCTTTACAATAGGAATGCGCGAGCGTCTGAGCTGCTTGGTTTGGCGATCCATGATTTGGACAGGCTTCTCCACGAAGTATAGTGTTTCGATTACTTGAAGGTCGTCGAGAGGTACAATTAAATCATGCTCAGCCAAGCACTTTCGGAGGTTTGACACATGGAAAGTAGGGTGGACGTTACTAAGTTCCTCCGGTAGTTTGATTCTGTAGGCGACTTTTCCGATCCTTTCCAGAATCTTAAAAGGTCCAACATATCGAGGCGCTAATTTCCTTTTCTTGCCGAATCTGACCACAGCCTTCCAAGGTGATACCTTTAGGAGTACGTAGTCGCCAACGTCAAATTCAAGGGGCTTGCGTCGTCTATCGGCGTAACTTTTCTGTCTACTTCGAGCTTTCAACAAGTTTTCTCGAATTTGGAGGACTTTGTCAGTCGTTTCTTGTAATAGCTCGGGACCGGTTAGTTGCGGGTGACCGATCTCGTGCCACACAATAGGCGATCGATATTTTCTTCCATATAAGGCCTCGAATGGTGCCATTTGAATGCTGGAATGATAACTGTTGTTATACGAGAATTCGACTAACGGCAGGTACTTATCCCAATTACCACCGAAGTCTATGACATACGAACGGAGCATGTCTTCAAGAGTACAAATCGTTCTTTCAGTCTGACCGTCGGTTTGAGGGTGGAATGCGGTACTTAGATTAAGCGATGTACTGAGAGCCGTTTGAAACGTTTCCCACATTCGTGAGGTAAACCGAGCATCACGATCAGAGATGATGTCGCGAGGCGTCCCATGATTACAAATGATCTTGTCGGTGTAGATTCGGGCTAATCGTTCTACCTTGTAGTCTTCCCGTATTGGCAAAAAGTGAGCTGATTTGGTTAGTCGGTCAACAAGAACCCAGATGCTGTCGTGACCTGATGATGTGTGCGGAAGCTTTGTTATGAAGTCCATAGCTATACTCTCCCACTTCCACATAGGGATCGGTGGTTTCTCGAGTAAGCCAGAGGGTCTTTGGTGTTCGGCCTTAACCCTTGCATAAGTCAGGCACTTTCCAACATAGAGAGCAATATCCCTTTTCATGCCAGGCCACCAGTACTTGTAGCGAAGGCCGTGGTACATTTTGTCGGCACCGGGATGAATAGAATACCGGGATTTGTGGGCTTCGTCTATCAAAATCTGTCGCAAATCGGTCCGTTTAGGGATCCAAATTCGGTCCAGAAAGTGGAATATCCCATTCGACTTACTCACAAGCTGGGCTCCATCGTTGTAGATTCTTTCCTTCTTCAGAGTGCGTTCATTGAAACATGCATGTTGGGCTTCACGGATGAGGGTTTCGAGGTCGTATTGGGCTTGGACGTTACGAGTGCTAAGCAGGTAGCTCCGTCTGCTGAGTGCGTCGGCAACGACATTTGCTTTGCCTGGGTGATAACGAATCTCACAGTCGTAATCGTTGAGAAGTTCTACCCATCGGCGTTGACGCATATTAAGTTCCTTCTGATTAAAGATATGTTGTAGGCTCCTATGATCGGTGAAGATCGTACACTTGGTACCATACAGGTAGTGTCGCCAAATCTTTAACGCAAAAACAACTGCGCCTAGCTCGAGATCATGGTTTGTATAGTTCTTCTCGTGGATTTTGAGCTTACGAGATGCGTAAGCAATAACCTTGTCCCGCTGCATAAGGACACAACCGAGACCGAGGTTGGAAGCATCACTATAGACAATGAAATCGTCGTTTCCGTCGGGCAATGTGAGAACAGGAGCATTGCAAAGCTTGTGCTTAAGGGTTTGGAAAGCAGACTCTTGTTCAGTTCCCCAAACAAAAGGCTTGTCTTTATGCGTGAGAGCGGTAAGCGGTACTGCGATCTTTGAGAATCCTTCGATAAATCGTCGATAATAGCCCGCTAGTCCGAGAAAAGAACGGACTTCGGACGGGTTCTTAGGTGTAATCCAACTCTTAACGGCTTCGATCTTCGCAGGATCGACGTGAATACCTTGACTATTAACAATGTGCCCCAGAAACTGAACTTCCTCCAACCAGAATTCACAGTTGAAGAACTTGGCATGGAGTTGGTTTCCCTGGAGTAGCTCGAGAACCAAGCGTAGATGTTGCGCCTGTTTGGCTTTCGATTTGGAATAGATCAAGAAATCGTCGATGAATACGATGATGAAACGGTCGAGATACGGTTTACACACGCGATTCATCAGATCCGTGAAAACCGCGGGTGCGTTGGTTAAACCAAAAGGCATAACAACGAATTTGTAGTGGCCGTATCGAGTGCGAAACGCGGTTTTGGGTATATCCTCCTCTTGAATGCGTAGTTGGTGATAACCTGAGCGTAGATCGATCTTCGAAAAACACGTAGCACCTTGTAGCTGGTCAAACAAATCGTCAATGCGAGGTAGGGGATAGCGGTTTTAGATAGTCAACTTATTTAATTCCCGATAGTCAATGCACATCCTGAACGACCCATCCTTCTTCTTGACGAAAAGGACTGGCGCGCCCCAAGGAGAGGTGCTCGGGCGAATGAAGCCTTTCTCAAGTAATTCCTGGAGTTGGTTTGAGAGTTCACGCATTTCGGACGGTGCGAGTCGGTAAGGAGCTTTGGCAATAGGGTTGGCTCCAGGAATGAGGTCGATACGAAAGTCGATATCACGACTTGGTGGTAAACTTGGAAGGTCATCGGGAAACACATTAGGAAATTCACGAACCACAAGAACGTCTTTCACTTCTGTCTTTCCTTTCTTTTCCTTCTCCGCTACTACAATGTTAGCCAAGAAAGCTCTGTATTCCTTGCGGAGATACTTGCTAGCTTGGACACATGACATGATTTTGAGACCCTTCGAAGCAGTTTCGCCATAAACACACAATAAATCACCATTCGCGAGCGAGAATCGAATCATCTTATCGAAGCACACAACTTCAGCATGGTTTTCGTGAAGAAAGTCCATGCCTACTATGACATCAAAACTTCCGAGTTGCATCGGAATAAGGTCGATTGGGAAGATGTGATTGTTGAGCTCAAGAGTACAATCACGAAGAACAGAATTAACGGTGACAGTTCTTCTAGTGGCGACTTCAACATCGAACGTCGAGGAGAGTTGGGAGCGCTCACGACTAAGGAGCTTCTCGAATTCGAATGACACAAAGCAATTATCGGCTCCAGCATCAAATAAAAACGAAGCATAAATACCATTCACAAGGAACATACCATTGACCACGTTGTTGTCGGCTTGGGCTTGGCGCACGTTGATGTTGAAAGTTCGTGCGCGTGCTGCTTGTTGTTGTTGCTGCTCGTGTTGCTGCTGATGCTGAGGTTGCTGCTGCTGGGGCTCTTGTTTCACAACCCTATTTGGGCACATGTTGGCGAAATGGTTAGGATCGCCACATGCGAAGCAGGCTCTAGCATTGACCGCGGGTGCCGGAGGAGCTTGTTGACCCTGAGGGGCGGTGAGTAGAGCTTGATGAGCAGGAGCTTGTCGAGCACGACAGTTGGTAGTGAAATGGCCGTACAAATTGCAATGAGCACAAAAACGGCAAGAAATGGTAGTCGGGTGGTGGTAGGTACAAGTAGGGCAAAGCGGGTGTGGCCCAGTGTATGCACGCTTAGCAGGCGGTGCATTTGCCACATGCGCCGCTATTTGACGCTGTTGGGCTAGTACAGCTTGTATCGGTGCAGCAGTGATCGCACAGTTCTTGTTGCTGGAGCTGTTCTTTCTCTTGTTCTTCCTCTTGTTGCTCGATGCGGTGGTGGTTTCAGCAGTTGGTGCGGCGGTGGTAGCTTGATGCAGGTGCTTTGAGGTTTTTATCCCAGACACCAGCCTTGACCCGCTTGTCATTGATTTCAGCGGCCAGTTGGTAAGTCTCTTCGATCGTCTTAGTCTTATCCGCTTGCACGAAATCTGCAACACAGTCAGGCAGGGCTCGGATATACTTCTTGATTGCCATGACAGGAGTCTTGACTTGGTCAGGGCAGATGATGCTGAGCTGTTTGAAGCGAGCAGTGAGAGCAGCATTTTCACCTTCCTTCTGCTTTATGTGCCAGAATTCATCTTCTAACTTTTGGCACTCATGAGGAGGGCAGAATTCTTCCAGCATGACCTCCTTGAGTTCGTCCCACGACAGACCGTAGGCTGCATCGTTCCTTCGTTTGTTTCTCTCGGCCGTCCACCAGCCTAGTGCGCGGGAGTGGAAGACGCCGGTAGCATTTAGAGTGCGGAGATCGTCTGGGCAACCGCTCTGTCGTAGAGTGACCTCAATGGAATCAAACCATTGGAACAACGCTGTAGGGCCTTCCTCGCCGGTGAATTCCTTTGGCCCACAAGACTTGAACTGTTTGAAATTGAAGGCAGCTTTGGGGGTAGCTTTAGGAGTTTCGGTTCTCGACTCCTCAGATGATTTGCTGACGTTCTCATAGACATCACTCACGGATTTTGCTACTTGTTTAGCGATGATAGCAGCAAGACGTTTGTCTCTCTTTTCTTGACAAGAAAGTAGTGGGTGGCGGGATCCAGATGACATTGTCTGCAACAGACATCGTCACAGGACTCAACACAATGTATTCGAATCTCACCTCACACGTCTACTACTTACTAAAGCTTAGGAACACGCAATGTAACACGTACCACATAAACACATAGACACATAATCACAGATTCACATAAACACAGAAGTACATAATCACGTTAGAACGTAGAGCACAGAAGCACAGAAGCACATACGCATTTAGTCACCCGAGGTAGTCAGAATACAGAAACCTATCATCCAAAGTCTGCGATTGTTCGAATATAGCGGTCGCGAATAACTTGTCGAGTAGTATAGTATAAGAGAATATCATAGCATAAGGTCGTCCGCCATTTAGCGATTTGTCAGCGTTTTGAGATAGAAATGCAGTGCGAGTCGTGTGTGTCGATCGAAGTGAAAGCAAAAATCGAGTAAATCTCCAAAATTTAAACATATAAGCAGGCAATTTCACATAAAAGCACATAAAATCAACAAATCGTCAGAGTCAGCAGTTGCAGGCTCAGAATCGAAACACATAAAAATCGAGAAATAGATTGTCTGCGGCTATTAGACTTCGACTAACCAAAGTGATTCGACTATTCTCAAGGATCCACAACAAGTCCTTGTTGACCTAATAGACTGTGCTCTATCACCGTCATGCGGTGAATGGCACACATCCTTTCGGTTGTTTAAGCACTCGAGTCCTTGGAATCTGTCAAAACTTTGGTGAGAGTTTTGTAAAACCAAGTAATAGTCGGAAAAAGTCTTCAAGGTTAGGGTTTCACCCCTAGCTTAACAACTTCGTTCCTGTTTTTGATAAAATAGAGGAGATTATTCATCAAATTATGGATTTCACTCCTGATTTGGCATAATTCTCCCCGTTTGTAAATAAAATGCGGGTTGATCAAGCAACTTATTCGAGAGTTTGTGGTTTTCACACCTAATCTCGACTTAATTGCTCATTCATAGCTGAAAATTCGAGTGCAGTGATAGTGTAGCATAAGCGAGAATAGCGAGAAATAGTGGTAAACTTATAAAAAATCTCTAACGGATATGCACAAGTTGGTCTGTTGGTTCCTAACTATAGACTAGGTCTCTAAGACATCGACTCAGACTAGGTCGAGTCTTGCCTAATTCCCTATAGTTATGGCTCTGATACCAATCTGTCGCACCCCAACCGATGGCGGAAACATTGGGGCATGGCACTGAGCGAAACAGATTGTCCAGAAGTTTCCATAACAATTATCATTACCAATCAATTTAAAGTAACATGTCCCATTCCATGTCTCAAAAGGCAAACAAATTATTACAGACAAAATCTAGGCAAATAGTTCTATTCCGACAACTCAGATTTTCAAATAGAGCAATTGTTTATCTGCTTCTAGAGACCCTTGATTTAATTTGTACAGACAACTATTTGTTGGCCTCTAGAGCCTTATTCTAGCCTCGATTTCCTAGCTGATGTGCATCCTAAGCATCTGTCACATACGTTAAAATAAAGTCAATACATATAATGTAAAGGTGAGCATACAAGTTTGATAATAGCATATAGAGTTCGAAATTCGTTTACGCATAACCAGCACACGTACACATAGTGAACTGAAGCACGTTAGTTATCGACATAGATTCATCGATACCAATGAATGCGGGTTGACTGCCTGAGGCAGTTCGCAATAGATGATTACCACCGTAATCCATGCAAGTAATTGTCCTTAACAACCCCTGCGAACAGGTGCTGAGTCCAAACTATATTACTATCGTTGCTAAGGCAGGTAGACAGCATTCCATGTGTAAACATAACAAACAAGCATTCATAAGCCACGTATAACATGCATTAACGGTTAGCGTGTAAATAGTATTGAGTAGTGTGTTTATTGTGATTTGAATATTCGTAACGTATGTAACACCCAAAAGTGCGTAAAGCAAAAAGGGATCGAGTATACTCACAGCGTTGATGGATTGAAGGGAGCGCTAGAGAGTGAGGTTAACCTGAACAGATTGATAGCATAATGATAAGTGACGCGTAAAACGATGCATGACGTAAGTGGTTCGGACAGCAATTCGGTCGGATGGTAATCCGACCGGATGGTCCAGTCGTGTGGATGACAATCCGTTCGGATGGCCATCCGGTCGGACAGGTTGTCCGGTCGGATGACTAATCAAGTGGATTGTTTCTTCCTTTGGGAGGGATGTGTTTGTGTATGATGGCTTGTCATTTGAAGTTTTCGTTGTAGCATTTTGAAAACATTAAAGTATTTCTACCGTTCAGGTCGGTCGATCGGACGGTCAGCCGTGCGGACGACAATCCGCTCGGATGATTTATCCGGTCGGACGGCGACTCGAGTGGCGAGGTTACTCAGTGAGAACAAATCCACAGCAGGTTGTCACTCGATCGGACAGCAGTCCGGTCGGGTGACATCCTTAATGCATTGAACATGTTGAAAATTGTTTAAGTGTTAAAGTCCAAGTATCTCATGATCCGAAGAGTAATCCGGTCGGATGGTAGTCCGATCAGATAGCAATTCGTTCAATACTCAAACTTCAGATAAAGTTGGTCAAGTGTGGGACCCAAGGTGCAAGTCACTCGGACAGCCGGCCGCTCGGATGGCTTATCCGTTCGGACAGTAGTCCGGTCGGATAACACTTCGTCCCGGTTGTTCCGTTCGTCTTTCACTTGGCCGTTTTGATTGTTTGTCGCTTTATCGAGACGTTTTGACAACGTGTTAACCAACAGAATCCCATCTTGACCCAAGTGACCCGATCGACCAGGAATCACCCTAGTTCGGTCAGTTACCGGTTCAAGACGGTTGTTCTTGTTTAACCCGAAATCGGTGGTCTCGTGAGTAGAATCCAGATCTTGGACTAGCACAACACAAAGAATGAGTAGGAGACTAGAACAAGGTCCGATTCTATCGGTTTTGAGTGTGTTTAGTGTAAAAGAATGAGAGAACTTGTGGATATTTCTTTCACTCTTTTATCCTTTTGAAAATGTTCAGATCTATGCGAAATCGTTGTGAAATCATGTGGAAATCCTTTAGATCTGAGTTATCCTTGGTGGAATGAGGTCAAACTTGAAGTTCATAAGAACTTCATGATGACGTCACCCTAGAACACCTCAAATCTAGTGATTTCACGGTTAAAAGTTAAGATTTAAAAGATAGAAAGGTGTAGGAGTGCGTGTAGATCAAGAAAGTACAAGATTTAGGACGAGATCTTACCGGAATCGAGAGAAATCGAAGAAAAGGTGGGGAGCACGAGCTGTTCGGACAGAGAGTTTCCAAAAGTAGAAAGAATGAAAGTGACATAGGTATTTATAGAGTTCCAAAAGAGGAAAGGGTAGGTCGGTCGGATGGCATCTCGCCCGGATGACAATCCGGTCGGATGTCATCTTGGTCGGATGGCATCTGGCACCAGATCAAGTGACAGCCCGGTCGGATGGCAATCCGGCCGGATGGCACTTGGTTCAGGTGTTCGGCGCGACGATTTTTGCTGTTTCGATTTCGATTGCGAGCGATTCGATGCGATAGTGTTTCCTAGTCAAATTACTTTCAGTCCCAACTATTTATATCTAGAACTATCTCTTCTCCACAAATTATCATACCATTTCGATTGCGATTGAGTTCGATTGCGATTCGAGTTTCGATTGCGTTTCGATTGATTGCCACAACACAACATAAATAAACATGCACAAGTAACACATAGGGCACGCACACACGTATAATAACCAAATTTCGTATTTCGAGTTGCGATTTGATTCGATGTCGATTTGATTAGCATAGTTTGATTATCGTTTAGTTAACTTTATCGCATTGTTACTTCCTATAGTTCACAGTCGTAAGTTGATTGAATGACGAATAACACACATCGATTGTTGTAATTATTGACACTTACTCCATATAATACAAATAAAATAAACACATAAAAGAAATTCACTACAAGTCAAGTCGCGCTAAATCGGTCGTTGACTTTGACCTTGACTTTGACTTTGACTTTCGAAAACACGGGGTGTTACAACAAAGATTTGAACCTGAGTGCATCCATCCACAAAAACAATAAACCTTTAACTTGTAGAACTAATATCATAGGTGGTTTCCAATATGAATTTTGTTTTATTTAACCAGCAATGAGGTAGTTCTTCTATTAGACCGGCGTTTTTTGTCCGGAATCTCGCCCGAAAACGCCCAATCACTCCCCGGTGCCGCCCCCTAGGCGTTTTCCGGCGTTATTTGCGAAAAAATGGACGTTGGCGTGATTTGAAAAACGCCGGAACTTGATTTCTTTGCCCAATTGAACCTTGCCATGTGTGTATACTTAGTTTTAATTAAAAAAAAAAGAAATTAGTTTTAGTTAGTTTTAAGTAGAAGGTGATTTAAAAAACAAAAGTTGCAGGTGGTTGTTTGGGTGAAAGGAAGCAGAAGATGATTTTTCATCTCAGTCCCTGCATTTTGATTGTATTTAAAAAAATGATTTAAACTTCAAAAGTCCTTAAAAAAGGATTTTGCATTTCAGTCCCTAAAGTTTTAATTAGTTTTAATTAGATTTTGGCAATGTATTTTTTTTACCTTTTTCTGGGTTTTTTATTTCTAGTATTGTATTTTTTTAATTTAATAAAGTATTTTAAGTTTTTAATTAAAAATAATAATTGTGCAATGATTGGCAGGGGCGTTATTGGGGATTATTCCCACTACGGCACTTTTGCAATAACGGCCAATAATGCTCCCATGCTGACTGGACTGCCACATGACAGAAAACGCCCCATGGTTGGGGCATTATTGAGCTAACCACTTCGCATGATCTTATGTTTTTTTGAGTCCATATATTTTCTTAAAGTTTTTTTTTTCTTTTCTAATTCAAATATTAATTTTATTTTGGATGTACTTTTTAAAAGATCTAAAGACTTAGCTTTCATATTCAGAAAGAGGTAGCGGAATAGCTTCTTGTCCATTTACCATATATCTCGATATAAATAAGACGTTTAATATAAATTAGTCAACATTTTAGGAATTATTAATTATTAAATTCAAACTAAATGTATTTTTATATAATTAATGATACTCTTTTAACATTAATAAATGTTTTGCTATTATAATATCGTTTGTACTGTCATTCTAATCGAGCAATGTCGATAACGGTGTCGGCTCTATCCAAATTGACACCAATATTTGTTTTTAATGTTTTAGATTGATGTAACGTATCCACATATTTTTTGGGTATATGATGACATTTTCGTTTACATATTTTCAACCGATACCAGCCGAGTTCCTGTCGAATAGCGCATGTTCATTTTACCATTCACCTTTAAATAGGGATGAGCTCGGTACCGTACCGGTACCCAAAGTGCACGGTACGGTAAAATCCGGTACCGATATAGTACCATATTCGAAGGTAAATCAACCCAAAATAACGATACCATACCGTACTAAACCGCAATCAATTAGAAAAAAAGGCAAAAAATGGGTACCGAAAATGATTCGGTACATGTTTGGTACCGACACATTCAGAATAGTAACCTTTTTGTCCTTTTGTAGTTGAGTTTTATTTTTAAGGCATACTAAACTTGGGTTTTTTTTTTTTTTTTTTTTTTTTTTTTTTGCTTTTGCAACAAAAATTTGTTTTTAAAATTTTGCCAAAAAGGTTAAATAGGTTTAATTTTTTTTATTAAGGTTTAGGGCATTGGTGTTATCGGAACTCATATCGATATTTGTGACACCCTGTTAAAACGCTCTCACTTTTACTAGCTTGTCAGTGGCTGCTTTAACTTTCGGGACGAAAGTTCTTAAAACTTGGGGATAATGTGACACTTCGGGTTTTCCCGAACCAACTGTCGTCCTTAAATGAATGTATGTGCGTATATATATATAACATTAAATGAAAGTTTAGGAATCATTTTGGCGTGCTATGTGATCCTTGTATTAAATTATGTGTATGTATTATATATATGAGTATATGTGTGAACCGAACCCGACTCGAGACCACTCGGTCTCGAGTAAACAAGAAACGATTTGGGCCGGTTGGGCCTTGCACATCTCGAAACCCATTCAAGGTGCACCACCCTCTTATTATAACCCAAAACCCTCACACACACTCCCCCTTTCACTCTCTCACTTCATCCTCACTCCCTCTCTCTCTCTAGAAAAACCCTAAACCTCACCCAACACCTTCCATCCTTCTCGGACTCCTCGGTGGCAGCTAAGGACTCGCAATCAGCTCATCATCATCACTTGGAGGCTTCACTTCATCATCTTCTTACAATCACACACCAACCGGTTAGTATTTTAAGTGTTTACCATGATTTTGGTGCATTATGGTTGATAGCATGATAAGGATAATGTGTTTTAGCTAGAATGTGAAGATTAATATGATATGCCTCCTCTCATGATATGGTAACATGAATAATGATCCTTGATATTATGAATATGTTATGAATATGTTATGAATAATGATTATGATAACCGAATTATGTGTTGGTTTGAATGATAATGTTGTCTAAACATGGGATGCAAAGATTTCTATAACAAATACATATGATCGGTGTTGAGCCGATGATTGCATGCTAGACATAGGGCCGAAGATGATGTCTAAATTGTGTATAGACTTAGGATTATGAATATGCAAACAAAGGATGAACTACTTGAATATATGAAGAACAATTTGAATGTCATGAAAATATTTGAAAAACCTACTGTTTGATCCATTTTCATTTGATATTAGACAAAGAAACATGTTTTAAGCATTCTAGTTGGTTAGTACAAAATCTCATGAAATTGAAATCTCATTGGTTAGTACATCAGAGGTTCTAGAAGGATTCTTGTGCACGTATCCGAGGTTGCGACTCGAAACCCCCGGTTGCGACTCGAGACTACGTGATTGCGACTCGAGACCGCCCGGTTGCGACTCGCAACCAAGACATGACAAGTCGAAACCTCCGGTTGCGACTCGCAACCAAAACGTGACAAGTCGAGACTACGGCGGTTGCGACTCGCAACCAAGACATGACAGGTCGAAACACCGGTTGCGACTCGCAACCAAAACGTGACAAGCCGCAACCTCCGGTTGCGACTCGCAACTGTGTGTTCTCGAGTCGAGACCACCTGGTCTCGACTGGGCTGTTAGTTATTGGGCCCAAGTGTATTAACTGTACATGCTTGTTACTGTTTAGGTGGGCTACGTGTTAACTGTTAACTGTTGCTGTTAAAGAACTTAGACGGGCCCAATGACTTATTGGGTAATTATATGTTGTGCATGCTATGTGTTAGTTATGTGTAGATTATACGTGAATACTTGTACCCCAACTTGACCCATCTTGGTAACCATGCTAGGACGTGGTGACCAACGTGATCGACCGGGTAATTAATCTACCGAGCAACCCAAGGTGAGTTCACAACCTAAAGCATGTATTCCCGGTGGTTTGGGAAACGGAACTAAAAAAAACAACACTATCCCCTTATAAGGGATACAACTTACTTTTCTTCCCTTGTTATTGGGAACCTTTTAGTTAATTACTGTTTATACGGATTGCAACAAACGGCACTAAACGAAACTCTATCACTTAAAGTCCCTACTACATAATACCGATTAGTCGCCGGGGCCAGGCGAACGGGTTATTAGTTGATAGCGCTATTTAGGTCTTACCAACCTCACACCGTGCCAAGGTATGGGATCGGTCGTGAACTAATGTACTCAGGCATCCGTCAATGATGATAGAACATTGACATCGGGGCACTCTGCGGATACGCAACGGTCACCTAGTGTTCGGTATTGGAAAAACAGTTTAGTTGCTAACTTTTGGGGTAGCTCCCCATGGCATGTATAAACGGATAAATTAACTGGTGAAACAAGTTTTTGGTAATTTAAAACTGGACAACTAGTGAACTCACTCAGCATTATTGTTGACCCCTTACTGCATGCTTTGCAGGTAACCAGTGACTCAGGAGCTTGCAGCTTGGGAAGTGTAGTGGTCGCCTAAACCCGCGTGTTGGGTTCTAATTAATTTGAACTATGAACTTTGTTTAAACTATTTTATCTATGCTTCCGCTACTTACTTAACTGTTATTTGAACCTAAACACTTGAACTTTAAACTATGGTGTTTACTAACCATTATGGTTGGTGATCATCCTTACTATTATCCAATGCTCAGTGTAACACGGTGGCTGGATCCTGGTCGGTCACGCCCTCAAGCGGACGGTACTCCGCAGGTGGAATTTGGGGGTGTGACAATATTCGCTTTTATGGTTAAAATTTTGGGTATTGGTATTATCGAAGCCGATATCGATACTCACTTTTATAGTTTTCGATAAGTCGAGCCGATAACGACCAAAGTTAACCACAAAGCACGGGAGAAAATAACCTAAATCCTGTTGCATACGCGAGGGAAAAAAAACTAGTTAGAAAATGAAATTATAACTCCCATTTTATTGAATTCCATAAAAATAAATAAAAATGTATAATGTATCATTTTTATTCGAATTTCGAATCGAATCGAATCGAATTTGAAATTATAAATTCGTATTCAATTTACTTGACTCGAATTGAATCGAATTCGAATTTGAATTCTTGATAATCGAATCGAATTTCGAATTTTTCGAATTCGAAACAAATTCTGAACACCCCTACACCTTATCGACGTTCACGAACACAATCGGACGAACGAGACCTCTGTTCATGTTCGTTCATTTAACTAATCGAACAAAATTTGTTGTTCATGTTCGTTCATTTATTAAACGAACGAACATAAACAAACTTCCCGCCAAACGGTTCACGAAGTGTTTGCCGAACGTTCGGTTCGTTTACAACCCTAAAATTAACACACCATAAGTTTAAATTTTGAAAATAATATATTTTAGGTATTGGTTTGTTTCTACCATTTACAAATCCGAACTTATATTAATTGTTAACAAAATTCTGAGAAAAATACAAAGAACTTTTAATGCTAGAAATACTATAATTTTGGATAAATTTAACTGAACATGTCTTTGATGAAAGAAAAACCCGTCAAATATTTAGAAAAGTTAGTTTCATTTTTATTTATATTTATATTTATATTTTTATTTTATAGGTTTTGACTTATCTATGATATGTATCAATGATAAAGAGATCCAACCTTTGTTGACAACTATTCACCTAGTAGTAAATGGTTATGAACTTATAAAATATTATTAAATATTCTAAAAAAGATTTTTTTTATCAAAATAGTGAAAATCATTTAATACTATTGTAAGGTCATATGATAACAAATTACAACGATATTGCAATTGATAAAAGACGGAGACTCAGATAGAAAGCGAAAGCTAAACGTTTGTGATATCAAATTCATTGTTTTTTGTCAATAAATATTATATTATGGATGTTGATGCTGTCTAATAGAGGGTAGTTGCACGGTACCCCTGACCGCGGAAGGGATCTCCCTTCCCAGTTCACCACCCGACAAGGATCACTGGCGGCAAATACCCATAGCCATCAAAGAGGGGTAAGAAACATGTTTCAAACCCGAGACCTCGAGTGTCCTCGGTCCGGCTTAAAGCGGGTGTCGGTGGCCACCAAAGTGGCACTAATGGGAATTGAACTTGGGTCTCCATTGGAGAACCCAAGTCACTCCACCACTAGGCCACTTGTGGTGGTTGATGCTGTCTAATAGGGGACCATATATATGTGATTGTTTTACCAAAATAAATTGCTGTACACAAGCTATTTCTTAAAAAAATCATATAAAAAATACAAAAGCTACTTCTTAAAAAATCATATAAAAAATCAGACAAATAGTAGATTAATTAAAATACAAAATCTAAGCATGTATCCTTTTAGTAGTTTACTTTTTGAGTTTAAATTTACATGTTTTTGGACTTGTACACTATTTTTTTAAATAACTAATTTCTTTAATCCCCTATCATTTGTTGAACTTGAACCAATACCCTTCTCTTTCCAACCTAGGTGTTTTTAAAGGCTTTGCCGTTGCTAATGGATCACCACCCCATTGATTGACTTGTAGACTATTAACAAAAGATGCGAGGTTTAGAATAAAAAAGCAAAAATTATAAGTACAAAATTATAAAAACCATATAAAACGTATTTATTTTATTTTCACCGTGATTAAAAAACACTTATATTACCGGTTGTCACATTTCTTTCTATCAATATATTTACAAACACTACACATTAAACAAGTTAAACGTATTATATGACTATAACGATATTTACTTTAAATTAGTTATGTATTAAACTTACTACAACATACAAATAAGCTATATACCACCTCATTCTCTGTTTGCAGAAAAATATGTTTAGGTTTTAACCTTCACAAATTTTTCACTATTTTTTTTTTTTCAAATAAAAACTATTTTTCTCTCAAGACTTATACAAAATGCCAAATATAATAATAATAATAATAATAATAATAATAATAATAATAATAATAATAATAATAATTCAGATATTACTAATCACTGATAAATAACAAATAAAACCGAATTATTTAAAACCCGCCACCAAGTAGGGAAAATGGATACGCCGGCGACGGATTAACCTCCGGTTCCGGCGATCCTTGCCGGAAATATCCACTGCCACCTAAACCACCGTACATATTAACTCCGTTCATCGGCGAAACACCGGCACCCTCATCGCCGTCGTTATTCCACAGCCAAACCGTCGTCGCCGGAGAACTCCACTCCAGGTAACCGTAATCATAATCATAACATACATCCTCTGATGATACTCTATCACTTCCGGTTATCGGATAACACTCTTCATTATTCTCATCTTTAATTGGTACAGTGGTGTTTGAGGACGACGACTGAGGCATCTGGGGTGTTATTAACCTCGGCTGCTTGTTTTTATCCGTCAATCGTTTAGATCGATGAACCTTTTCGAGCATCATTCGTTGCAAAATATCGGGATCTTCGGCGACTTTACATAGTAAAGCCATCATTTGCTCTGGTCGCCGCTCTGTCGCCTCTAGCCGCTTGTTCATATCTTCTAACTCTTGTTCTAGAACTTTTTGTTCTCTCTTTAACTTTGCAATCTCCATGGATATCATGGACTCTTCGTCGTCTTCTTCGTCTCCTCCTCCTCGGGTTTGAATATTCGGGGAATGTTTCGATCTAGTGTTGTTTTGCCTCTTTCGCCCTATGTTCTTCAACAAATGCACTTGTCCTCTTAAAAACCACTCGTTCGCAAACTCCCAATGATCCGGATCTACTTTTTTAAAACCCTAATCAACAATTCAACATAGATTTCAATCACATATCATAGATATCATAGATATATATATACATAGACAAAAACAACATAAAACAATATCTACAGGATACAAAGAAATTTAATTAATTAGGATTTTGTTTACATAAGTGTTGAGTTGGCGGATGAAGCTGGAGAAATTGTTGTGTTTGAAGTATGCAGGTAAGAGGCGTTGGGAGAAACCTAAGGAGTCGACGACGATGAAGCTGTTGTTTCCGGTTCCCCATCGGATTAGGTTATCTAGCGACGAATTGTTCACCATCTGGTAGGTTTTCATAACGAATGGTGCGATTACGTCGTTAGATTCCATGAGTTTATGAACATAACGGATGAATTCTGATGGATTTGTCCCTTTAAAATGAATCCAGAAGAGAGGGATATGATGTGTGTGTTTTGTGTGTTTTTTGTGTGTGTTAGTTTCTGTGTTTGATGTTCACAAAAGTGATTCCATGAACAAGAAGGTAGTGCTAATATAAGGTTACATACATTTGACTAAATATTTGAGATAAAAAGAGATTCTCTCTCTAAACCTGAATTCGACTCATTTAATTTAAAATAACTTAAACTCGTCTAGTTTCAAGTTTAATATATAAAACTTAGCTTCAATTCGTTTTTCTTCTTATAATCTACAGCTCAAACATGCCTTAATTAAGGTTACACCGTAAAAACCAACATATGTTTCTTATTTGCACTGGAAAAATTATTTAACCTACTTTTTGTATATTAAAGGTCTAAACGAAAGTTACAAAACAAAATACCTAAAAATGTATGTATATTGAAGGCTTAAATTATTCAAAAGGTTTATGTTTGTAACTTTTTTAAATAATCAAATTACCTTTCAAGTTGAGAAACTAATATGTATCCAAATTAGGTTAATGAACACTTATGTATCTTTGGCAAGTTTGTAATTTTGGGTTAATTTTTATGATATTTACTCCTCTAATTATTCATAATAATTAAATGTTTTTGAACGGCCATGATTATATAAATAGCAATATTTATTAAGTAAATATATTATATTAGACTGGAAGGTATGGGGGCCGACCTTGGCCCGGCGAGGCCCGGCGCCGCACCCCCACACCGCCCCCCTTAGGCGCGTCCCGGCTTCTCCGTCTCCCCAGCGTCGAGCATGACGGGCCACCATTCTCTCTCTCTTCTTTCTCTCTCCTCTCTCTTTCTCTCTCTAAAAATCAAATCAATTATATTTTTTAATTATTTTTATAAATAGTGTAGGGCCCCATCCTCCTCCCCCTTGTCCATCCTCACTCTCGATGACGTGTCGGGTGACGTGGCGGCTCATCCCCTTGGGGATGAGCCTAACCATTAGGGCTGTAAACGAACCGAACGAACACGAACAAGGTCATGTTCGTGTTCGTTCGTTAAGGAAATTTGGATGTTCGTGAACTGTTCGCGAACACATGAAGAACAGAAGTCTGTGTTCGTGTTCGTTCGTTAAGGAATTTTGGTTGTTCGCGAACAGTTCGTGAACACTAACCACGAACACAAACGAACACAAATGAACTTTAATTTTGAAAATTAAAAAAGGCACCATTAATCTTAAACATTGTACACAACGAAAGTAGTTAAATATAACAATTTAAAGATTGAAGGGATGGATAATATTGGGTTCAATCGATTGGAGATAAGCTGAATGAAGGAGCGTGATATCAAAAGAGGGAGAGGGCCAGGGAGAGAGAGAAATAATACATATGGGGAAATTAAAAAATTAATAAAACATTAAAGAGTTTTAGAAAAATAAACATAAAAAATCGAACACGAACAGACATAAACGAACGAACACGAACGAACATATTACCGAACGTTCACGAACGCAATCGAACGAACGAGACCTTTGTTCGTGTTCGTTCGTTAAGCTTATCGAACGAATTTTTTTGTTCGTGTTCGTTCGTTAAGCTTATCGAACGAACATAAATGAACTTCCCGCCGAACGGTTCACGAACTGTTCGCTGAACGTTCGGTTCGTTTACAGCCCTACTAACCATACCTTCCAGTCTTATATAAATGTTATTATACTTAGGCCACACGGGGTGGTCCGTTATACCACCCCGATCACGCGTTAAAAACGAACGGAACACCGCCGCCGGCACCAAATCAACGCGTTATTTTTTGAACGCGTTAAACATATCACGCGTTGAATTTGAAATTGGACCGTTGATTTATGACCGTTTGTTAATTTTTTTTGACCGTTTGAACCTTTTTTTTATATAAATCCTCACTACTCAATTAAAAAACCAATAAAATCTCAACCATTCTCACACACTCAATCTAAATATTTTAAAAAAACCAAACTCTCAATCTAAATATTTTTAGAAACATGGAAGGTTCAAGCAAGAGAGGTGGGGGTTCGAAAAAAAGAGATTCAGGTACGAAGAAAACCCAAGGTTCGAGCGAATCTTGGCGAGCCGACGCGCTTTAGGTTGCAAGACGAACCCGACCAAGTCCCACCCTTTCATACCCAACAATATCCACCTTTTCAAACCCAACAATATCCACCATTTCAATCGCAAACGTATCAAAACCAACCATTTGTCCCACCGTTTCAACCTCACCAATTTCAACCCCAAACGTATCAAACCCAACCCCACCAACTCGACCCACTACTAGAAGACAACACAATTCTCCATCATTTTGCAACCGCGTATCGTGAACCACAACAAAGTCTTGACGACGATGATGATGATTACGTTCAAGAACAACAACAACAAGAAGAGGAAGAGGAAGAAGAAGAAAATGATGCCGTTCAAGAAATCGTCCAAACCGGCCGACAACATTGGACGAGCGAGGAGGAGGTGTCCTTGGTGCAGGCGTATTTGCACATCTCGGAGAACAAGAAACATGCCAACGAGCAAAGAAAGGATGCGTTTTGGAGACAGGTCATTAATCATTTTAGGCAACTTCCCGGTGCAAAGATACGAAACATGGACCAAATGACGTCGAAGTGGACGGATTTGAACGGGAAAATTAGTAAGTTCAACGCTTGTTTCATTCAAAAGGTATGTTTTTTTATTAAAGTTTATATCTTTTTTCATTGAAAACTGTTTTTTATGTTAAAAAAAAACAGAACAGTTTAAAAAAAACAGAACAGTTTAAAAAAAAACAGAACAGTTTAAAAAAAAAAGCAGAAAACAGTTTAAAAAAAACATAACAGTTTAAAAAAAAAACAGAAACAGTTTAAAAAAACAGAGAACAGTTTAAAAAAAAAACAAAAACAGAAACAATTTAAAAAAAAACAGAAAACAGTTTTTTTTATAAAAAACAGAAAACAGTTTATTTTTTTAAAAACAGAATTTAAAAAAAAAACATAACCTTTTATATTTTTTGTAGAACCGAAACCCAAAAAGTGGAGCGAGCGAGGCGACAATCATACGACAAGCCACCGAAATGTATTGCGATGTCTACAACAAGAGGGGTTTTCCACACGTGGCGGCATGGGAAGTTGCGAGAAATCACCCGAAGTGGGTCCCCGTTGAGTTGGTTGACATGCGTGGTCCTACGGCTCCAAAAAAACGAGGAGGTTCGAAAAGATCAAAAACATCCGATTCGGGGAACTACACGACTTCCGCGTCGGATAACTTGCCCAAAATGAACTTAAACAACGACCCCCTTGACGAACCCGATCAACCCGTTAACGAGCCCGTTGAAGAAGTTACACCTACAAGGCCACGACGCAGGAGAGGTGGTGAATCGTCAAGCAAAGGGAAGGAAGCGGTGGCGGAGTCGATCTTCAGAATCGAAGAGGAGAAAATGACCCAATTCAAGAAGGCCGAACAAAGAAAAGAAACAATTATGTCCCTAAAAGTTGAACGCGAGCAGGCGTACAAGGATCACTTGAAGACGATTGAAAGACAAAATGATTTAAAAATCTTGTGTGAAAAGCACAACCATCTCGACGAACCGTTTAAGTCAATTGTCATTCAACAAAAGCGCGAGATTTGCGCAAAGTGGGGTTGGGAGATGCCACTCGTTTAGTTTTTTTTTTTCCAATGTTAGTTGTTTTTTTATTTTGCTATGTAATTTATTTTTTAAGTTTAATGAAATTTTTAATTTTAGTGTTTTATTGTTAATTTCTAATTTTAAAATGAAAATTAAAAAAAATTGGGAGTGATAGAATTCCATCACTAGTGATACCACTCCGCCTACATTTCTATCACTAGTGATAGAATATTGGGTGATGACATGTCATGATTTGATTGGATAGTAGGAGTGATAGAAATTATCACTAGTGAACCACCCCTCCTTCCCTTAGAAAAGTATTTGACTCCTTTAAACTCGCAAGTCTAAAAAATTTCAGTGTATAAAGCTCATGCTCGAACTCATTTACTAAATCAGTTTCGATGTTGAGTTCGACTTGAACTCATTTAAACTTGATTTGTTTGATCTTTTCACAATACAACCTAGAGTAGGAAATAGTTTACTTAGACTGAGTGTAGTGGGGCGACTCCCACCCCCAGGTCGCCCCATATCGCCTGGAACACCGCCTCCGGGGGCGACCCCCTCCTGCCCGTCTCAAACTCGTCGCCCAAATTCAAAACTTTTGATTTGAATATATCCGTTGCCAACGGATATGTTGGCCAAGCTTATTATTTTTTTTTTAATAATCCAACATTTATAAATAATACCCCATATCAAACACATTTTTACCTTCTCTCAACTCATCAAAATTTATACCAATCTTCTATCAACTCATCAAAATGTATCCCCACAACATCCCTCCTTTCAACCAAAATACACAATCTTCCAATCCACAACCCGATCTGACAGACCCAAACGTTTTAAATAACCCCGCTTTTTACGCCTATTTCAATAATATGCACGTTGCTAGCCCTACACCGCAAGTATACTACAACAATACGCCCATACCGCAACATATGGGGTTCACCACTTGGAACACACAACAACCCGGTGGTTTTCAAAACGTTGGAGGATCGAGCCAACAAAATGGTATAAATTTTTTAGGTATTTTTTTTGTAAAAAATATGTTTTTTTTTTTAACTTTGTTTGTATTCCATCTAGTGGTTGATTTAGGTGACGAAGAAGTTCCGGAGACCCAGTTCGATGTCGGTCAAAAAAAGAAACGTTCGCACAAGAGGAAAACAACGGGTGAAGAACGCTTGAAAACCAAACCGATACCATGGACTTCCAACGAGGAAATGAGCTTGTCCAAGGCTTGGCTAGAAATAACCGAAGACCCGAGATGTAGTAACTATCAAAAGGAAAAAACATATTGGTCTCGTATTTACAACCTTTTCCTCAGGTTGGAAGATCAAGAAGATGGATACCGTGATGCCGATGGTATCGGCGCGAAGTGGCGTAAAATGCGTCATTTGATTCAAAGTTTCAACCAAATATACACTCGCCTAAGTAACTCGCGTGTGCGCCAAAGTGGTTCCGACGATGCGATGCTCCAAGCAAACCCCCAAAATGAATTCCGAGTCGAACACAAGAAGGCGTTTCCTTATCTTGCTATTTGGCAATTTTTAAGAAGGAGTTCGAAATTTAACACAGTCATCGCCTTCGATCCATTTAAAACTCGTGGCCAACCGTCGGCTAAGCGGTCAAAAACCTCATCCTCAAACGACCATCAAAGTACCGGGTCGGACGCTCGGACTCAAATAAATCTCAACGACATTGAGGAAGACAACGAAGAGCCACATGAAGAGGCCGAACCGTTTCAACCACCACAACGACCGGTTGGCCGAGATAGGGCCAAAAAAGCCGCCCAAACGTCTTCTAGCGGTGCACGAATCGACTACCCCGAAACGTTCGAAAAAGTGACCAATAAGTTAGACGGGTTGTTGCAAACGAGCCAACAACGAATCAACTTAAAAAAAGAACACGCCCACTCAAAAGTTTGCCCCACTACACTCAGTCTTACTTCTCTTCTTTTATTTTGTCTCTTATTGATAATAAAAAAATGTCAACATAATGATGCAGACTATATTCTACAGTCATAACGAGACAAAAACCTTATGATAACATTCCAAGCTCAAATATTTAGTTCATGAAATATTAATGTAATATAAAAAATTCCATAAGAATTCCTAATTTCTGGTTTTCTTCACTTAAACATAAATATTTATTATTTTAATAAAACTAAAAATATTTGAAAGTATATTCAAAATGGGAGAGTTTCATTTGAGAAGAAAATTTAATTGAGAAAAAAAAAAACAAATGGTATAATTATAAAATATTAAGTAGTTAATCTTTCATCTCATTTATTACAAATTTTTAAGTAATTAATTACTCATAAAGACCATTATTCTCTACACTAATTTTCATTGTCTACACACGTTAAAAGTTATCCTACACATTTCGAAAATTAGCCTACACATACTTAAATTTATCCTACACAACTCGTAATTTAACCTACACACCTACTAATTTGTCATACACTCTAAATTAATTTTTTTTTATTTTGTGGAAAAATATATATTTTGAAAATAAGTTACAAATTTAATGTAAGTTTACAAATATACTCTTACATTAAAATTAAATGCAAATATTAAATAAAGTAAAATGAAACATTCTTATTGGTTGAATCTTATTTTTTTTTTTCTTCTTACAATTTTTTTTTTTCTAATTTGAACCTTCCACTATTCAAAATATCATTTAAATGTTCGTTTAAGCCCTCCATCACCCCATAAAAGTTCGCCTAAACCCCTCAATCACCCTCCTAAAAAATAAATTCTGAGTGCCACGTTGGATCTTTATGTTTTTTTTTGAAGGGTGACTTTCTATGTACAGGACCTATAGGTCACCGGGTTCTTGTCAAAGACAATCCCCTGTCAGTCCTGTGTTACGGACGCGATTTTCTATCGGGCCCCGGCCGCGTACGGAAACTGACCTTCGCCCGGAAACCATACTGCCCCCCACACGGGTAAAACCGCTGGGGTAACAGCTGGGTGAAAACCGGGTTGCCCTCTGGATCGAACCATGCCTTGGTAGGAACGATCCATCACAGGGACGTCCCCCCCAATATGCCGCAGCCGGGAGTCGAACCGGCGACCTCACAAGGAGGAAGCCGGCCCAACAACCACATGGGAAACCAACTGGGCTGGAAGGGGGATATATTGGATCTTTATATATACATATAAATATGTAGGGTAATGCTCCATAGAAAACTTGGGAAACCCATCACAAGGCCTACAATTGGCCACGTGTCCCCGTCATCTTCATCTTTTTTTTTTTGCTTTTGAGGGCACAATGGTAAATTAACATTATCCTTCCCAAGTTAAAAGATCATTTCACCCTTTGTCTTCTATGACTTTACAACATTTATTACACACTTATCTTCCCAATACCTTTCTAACTCCATTTCTCTTTTCTTTACCTTTTTAAATAAGATCTCCATTAACGTCCTGCATCTTCTTAATCTTCTTAATATCTTCATGTACGAGGTCCACCATTAAAGAACCATGGAGCTTCACTCCCACTACTTATTCCACGAGAATCAACACAAGATGTCAGATCGATCAATCCCTGATGAAGAACGTGGTTTTGTGATGAAGATGTTAATATATGAAGTCAGATCCACGTGAAAACCCCTTCCAGATCTTGTTCCATTCCCGTTTAGATCTGGATATTTGTGAGTTTCTTACACTTTTTTAGTTTATATAAAATATGATTTGTATATGTTGTTTCAGATCTTGATATTTGTGAGTTTTTTACACTGTTTTAGTTTTTTGCAACATATGTTTTCATATATGTTTGATTCTGGGTATTTCGTATGGATTTTTCTGATTTTGTGGAGTTTATGTTAGTTGATAACTTGAGCATGTAGGTATGAACTTTTGAAAGATGATTATAATTTACGGGTCTATTATTTACACTTAAATATTGAACCAATAAAATATTGAATTTAAAAATGATATAGGTATGGACTTTATAAGATGATATTCAACGTCTGGCTCCATTTTTTACACTTAGAATATAAAAAATTATTCATAAAATCTGGTTGGTAATAGGTTTTTGTGTAATGTATGTTTTAGAGATGAAACATGATTTTTTTTTGTTAAAATGGTTCTTAAAAGGGGTAAGTGTTTATGTAATTTGCAGGTTTTTATTTTTGTGTTAAAAAGTTATGCTTGGTTTGGTTGCTTGTTTGGGCTTTTGATCTGAATAGTAACTATTTTTTGTTAGTTTGGTTGCTTTGTTTGGGGATTTTGATCTGAATAGTAACTGTTTTTGTGATGTTATTTGAGAAAAAAGATTTTCTGGCTATGAATGTGTTAATATTTATGTCTGGTTAACGACTTAACGGTTATCTTATCTTTTTGTTATTAGGACGGTGATGGATACAACGGAAATAAGATTCAATTCTCGGGACCGTTGGTTTAGTCAAAAGTGGATCAGATGCTCAAGGATCATGACCATGTTTATGTTACAACACAACACAACTAACACGTGTTATAGTTTGAACTTCTCGGACAAGCATGTGTTACATGTGACATGTAACCCATGTACAACGTAACACGTGTTACGTGTGACATGAAAACACATTTTTATAACTTCCCTAGCATACGCACACCCACATGTTTACAAACCGTTTCAAGACCGACCCAAACAATAAAGCAAGGGTAGCTGCTGAAAAGCTAAGGCAGCAAAGGTAGCTGCTGAAAAGCTAAGGCAGACTGTCAAAGGAAGCTCCACCATTTTCTTAGTGCTATGTATTTTCATTTACTAGTAATATGTAATGTGAGACTCTTATTGTTTTGTCTAGTACATGATGTTACAACGGTATGGACTTAACACATTCTGGAAGTCTTAACACACGTTATAAAAGAGGCTTAACACACGTTATATCAGGTATACTATGTTGTTATTAAGTTACTATTGGAGTTTATGCATCCATTCTGGAAGTCTTAACACACGTTATAATAGAGGCTTAACACACGTTATACATATCAGGCGCGTAACACATGTTACAGTATGTATATACAAATCATGGTGTTTTGGAAACCACTAGCTTATACATGAATACATAAACTTGTATGTTCTATATTAACTTGTACACGTGTTACGATCAGTATATGCACATCATGGTGTTTTGCAAACCACTTTCATATACATGAATACAAGTCGGGTTATAATGGATGCTTACATGTTATCATATGTATACAAGTGGGGTTACAACAAGATTACGATATTAACTAAGCTCACCATTAAACTCATCGCCCCGTCGACTGTTTTCACCTTTGTCACATGTTAAGAAATTACATGTTCCGAACAGACAAATTGTACCACATGTTAGATCACTATATACACATCATGATGTTTTGTAAACCACTAGCTTATACATGAATACATGTCAGGTTACAAAAAGATTATAACAGAGGCTTAATGTAACACCTGTGCCTCCACGGCCATCAAACAAATACCAAAATAATGAAATATTATATTTCATACTTGGGATTTGTAAAAATATGTGTATCATTTGCACATATCAAATTTTGTTCAATTCCAAACTCTAAATCGCTTTCTGGAAGGTTATACGCGCACCGATGCGTAAATATAACCAGTTTAATGCAACAAACGCTCCGGAATAGTGACATAGGCTTAACATACCTTAAATAACCTTTACATAACTTAGAAATAAGTTTTGAAGGCTTTGGTATGGCAAAAACAAGTTAATTCACTTACATGGACTAAACTTGACAAACTGCGAAAGTATGCCAATTTGAACTGTAACAGACATTCCGGAACATGGCCACAAGTTAAACATACCATAAATATCCTTTACATAGCTTAGAAATAGGCTTTGAGGGGTTCGGTGTGCTAAAATAAACTTTTGGGTCATTCAGGGACTAAAAGTGTCAAAAAGTGCACAAGTTTGCATTTTCGCGCATAACTTACGTTCTGAATACATCCGGACATCCAAAAATTTATGTAAGCATGACTACATTATATTTTAGTGTTCGCCATAAGAAAAATCCATTCGTCGCGTCATTTGGATCATTTTTCGCGCTTGTGCGCATTCCGTCGTAATTAAGCGAACATCGCGTTCGTACGACCAAACGAACCGTCATCCGACATATTTTTGAACATGTTTCATGTCCACAATGTTTAGGCAACATTTTAGGGCCTTAAAGTTGGCTTTACGGGCCTTAGAAGTGTCGGGAATGGCCTTAAACACGTGCAGGGGCTGAAACTGTCATTTCTGAAACATATATGCAGATCAGAAGCTTCAGGCGGCCCGCATTGTGTTTGGCTGATCCTGAAGCGGGCCGCTTTAGCCCTTCAGATCACCCAAAGGTCAAGTTTCAGCTGTTATAATCGTTTTTACCCCTTCCAAAGGTCAAATGACACTTGTTAAACTCCTATGGTGGCCAAAAATCAGTACCACAACATTGTGACAAGTGTACGCACGAGATTCGATCACGTTATTCAAGAAACGATCCTAACGGTTACCCGAATACTATAAATACCCATGCCATCCAACCTCATTACTTACTAGAATCTGATCAAAATGCTCTAAGTTGATGCCATTGCTTCATACCTGAGCTCTTTGATCTAGATTAGCATTCGGGGACCCTTCGTAAGTCTTCTTTCGTTCTTTTATTGCTTTTCGAGTCCGAAAGTCAAACTTTGTTTGACTTTCTGCATTGACCAGTTTATGGTCGATGCGAAGTTCGTTTGAACTTCATAACGTGAGCGTGATCACGATGGTTATAGTCCCTAGTGACTATACCTACTGATTACCACGTTATCTAGGCTCAGTGACGAGCCGTAGTTTCGGTCAGAATACGTATTCTTGCGTATTTTGTAACCAAACTACTTATGGGTATCAAAACCGTTTGTTTTGATACCAAACCTGTTTTCTAAACTTAGTTAAGCATGTTTTAACATGCTTAGCTCGTCACTTTTAGTTTAGTGCTTAGATAGGGTCGTAAGGTAAGCGATCTAAACAATCGCTTATACTTTCGAACCCGACCCGTTTGGTCGATCATTAGGATCCGACCAAGCACATTAGGTGACCATAGTATATAATAACCTTACGAGGTTATACCTTATGGTCGCTTCGTTTAAGTAGTTGTATGATAGGTAGTTTATATGCCTTAGGTAAATTACCAAAATACCCCTTTGATGCCAAAATTCATTTTAAACATATGTAACATAACTTTTGACATCTAAACTGATTTGACAACCATATTAGACATGTTAAGGCATATGTTACTTGTCATAGGACTAGTTAGGCGGTCCGAACGCGTTTCACGCAAACGACGCGTTAAAGTAGCATAAGCTACCTTAATGGGTCGTGATGGGTCGATAATACTTAGGTTAAGTTTCATTTAGTATGTAGGCTTTGTTAAACCATATCATATGAGTTCCTAAACTCATTTGGTTTACAGACCCTCCTGCTACCCAGTCTTCCGATTTAGGTCCGGGTTATTTATGTAGTTACCTATATTAGGTACCGTTTGATTTCCGGGACTCCTCTAGCTTACTTGGTAGTTGTTCAAGACTCCTAAGCACTCTCAGGCGAGTACATTATTCCCCTCTTTTACTGTTTTCAACTGTTTTGGGGTGACTCATATGTGCTAAATGTTTTATCAATGGTTTCAAGAACAATTACAATGTGGTTTCAAGAACAATTATAATGTGGTTTCAAGAACAATAACAATTATTTCAAGAACGCTAACAATGATTTCAAGAACGAATACAATGATTTCAAAAACTAATAACAATTTCAAAAAAGTGAACAAACTTGTTGGTTGTAGTTTACATGACCGATGACATTCATTAGCAATGATCAAGCCGACCAGTATTAGGTTATGGTACCATAGGATCTGACAAATCCCGTTATTCTCTATACCCATGGTTATGTGTGGATATTTTGGGTAGCGACTGAATCTGTAATTATTAACTTACCCTTTGGTAAGGGTTTGTTAAGAACGAGAACGAGAGCGAGTTGGAACGAGGAACGAGTCAAGAAGGTTTGAATGTTATTAGAGAATCGACCATAAAGTAGTTTCACAATTAAAACAAGAACGACTAGAACGATTTTACAAAATGGGTTAACGATTGGGTAAACATCGGAACATGATTGACATTTGATCATGCATTTCCACGAAACATAGTATCGATTTAAACCAAGTTTTACTTCAATACTTTGTTTTGTGCATATGGTTTAGTTGAGACATTTCACTTGCCATACATGGATATTTGACATAGACATTTGACATGGATATTTGACATAGACATTTGACATGGATATTTGACATAGACATTTTGACATGATGTACATCTTGACATGAATACTTTGACATATTATTCAATACATTTGACAATTGATTTAAACATAGACATTTTACATTGTTTGGTTTGGTTTGAGTAAATGATTAAGTAACGATGCGGGTGTAATATGATACAAGCATGGTGGATACGCCGCTGGTACTTCCTATATATAAGTGGTTGTATGGTATTACATGTCGTGACGTTATTTGAATCATTTCAGTTTGAGACATAGAACATTTCATACAAATAACATACTTTTCACAAGACATTGATTTATAAACAACTTATCTTATGCAAACATATTTTACATGGTTACTCATTTAACCATGCATTATTTGCTTATTTATACATATCATCTGAACTTATTGTTTTTCAAATGATTTACAAAGACAAAGCAAATTACAAGGTTCATGACTAAACATTTTTTTAAAACAGAAGTCATGAATCTTATTTTCATAAAACCTATGTATCTCGCCAGCATTTCTTTGCTGACCTCGTTTTCACATATGTTTCAGGTATTGTTGGATGATATCGATTGATAAGATGCATGCTCACATAGGACTGGATAAGGCCTTAGTGACTCAATAACAATGATAGACTATGTTTAAATAGTGTATTTAGATTTCCAGACGATGTAATTACTCAATGTTTAATAAAACGAAATACTTTTGATATCCATGGTTATGAAACATTAATTCTGTTGCAACACGCCCCGATGTTTCCGCCGCGATTTGTTGTTTTACGCGGTCGGGGTGTGACAGAAAAGATGGTATCAGAGCCAATGGTTATAGGGAATTAGGTTATTAGTAATGCTTTGACCTAGTCTATAACCTTCTTAGGACCCTAACGCGAGTTTACTTGCGTTTAGTCATAAAACAATACCGTCACCTATCCTTAGGCGACGACCACAACAAGAACATAAATTTCAAAACCGCTTTGAAAACTAATCATCTGTTCTAGGATGATTGATTACAAGGTTTTGAACCCTCTATTATATGGTTTTGAACCTCTTTGAGTTTTCAAAACTTCGTCAAGGTTTTGAGTCTTAAATAATGTGAACACGTGCAAACTGGAAGGGTGAATGCCTGTATTCTGGGTTTTCTTTCTAGGCAAGCACTTCGTATATATCTCATCAGACGCGAGACCAGTTGTGCTTACCTGGGAATTCTTGGGATGAGTGTTCACTTATAGGCGAGCATGTCTTCGCGATACATTATTTTTGACCCATTTACTTTGATCAGTCACTGTGTGTCGTTTGTTGCTTTGTAGTAACAAACAAATAACCACTATCCTTGCTTTCATCAGATTTGTTTCATCTCATTCTTTTCGTCTAAATTCTCTCACTCGTTTCCTTTCATGTTTCCTCTTTTAGACAATGCCTCCTCGACGCGAAAACCAGATAGAGACTGCCGAGCTGGCAGAAATCATTGCGCAGCAAATGGCTGCTCAATTCCTAAACCTCTTTGCTCAATGGAACCAAGCCAACAACAACAACAATGTACTATGCAAATACAAGGATTTTAACCAGGCTAAACCACTCAAGTTTAGTGGTTCTGAAGGAGCGACTGGGCTTCTTCAATGGTTCGAGAGCATTGAGAATACTTTCCGCCACGTGCAGTGTCCTAACAATCGCAAGGTCGAGTTTTCTTCGAGTGTGTTTCAGAAGAGGGCTCTCACATGGTGGAACGGGGTTATGAGGGATCGTGGTGCAGAAGTTGCTCTGGCACAGACATGGGCTGAACTTAGGACCCTGATGATGAGAGAATTCTGTCCTCGTCATGAGCAGCGAGCTTTGGAGAAGGAATTTGATGAATTGAAGCAAGATAGTGGTGAGCACAGGGCGTATACTGATAGGTTTGAGGAGTTGAGTCTGCTTTGCCCGACAATGGTTACCCCACTTGACATAGCTATCGAAAGGTACATCGATGGCCTACCTGACTCGGTACAAGACATCCTTACTGGTAGTAACCCTGCCACACTCCGTCAGGCGATCGAGTTATCTGCGACATTGACTGAGTCGCAGATTCGGAAGAATAAGTTACACAGAAAGGGTGACAAGGGTAAGAAGCAGGAGTCTGACAAGGATGATAGCAAGAAAGGTCAAAACAAGAAGGGAAAGGAAGGTGAGACGTCAAAGAAATCAAGGAAGCGAAAGGGTGGTCAAAACTTTGCTGTTACAGCACAGACTGCTCAGAACCCGCGAAACTTACCAGCTCAGCCACCTGCAAAGAAAGCATATGCCGGTACCGCACCTTATTGTGCACGCTGTAACGGTCATCACGCAGTACAACAAGCTTGCTGGCAATGCACGACGTGTGGTAAACTTGGGCATTTGGCCAAGGTTTGTCGTTTGGGACAAAATCAGGCTGCTCAGGTTCAAGCTCCGGTTCAAGGGAATGCTATGAGATTTCCACTGGGTTCATGTTTCAACTGTGGAGAGATTGGTCATTTCCGTCACAACTGCCCGAGACTGATGAATGCAAATGCTAACGCAAACCCGAATGCGAACGTCAACGTCAATGTAAATCCAGCACGCGGTCGAGTGTTTAACATCAATGAGGCACTCAATGATGAAGGAGTGAACAATTAGTATTTTGTTTTTCCTCTGGTTGGTATCTTGTAACATTTAAAGACAATGCGGTTGTTATATAAATAAAATTTGTGGTTTTATTTTTAACTAATGCAATTGTATGGATGTTTGATTCAACCTTATGATGTCAACACAAAGACAAAACTACTCGTGTGGTTCTGTCATTTTTATGATCACTTGTGATCTCCCTAAGAACCTCAAACACTTGTTCCTTTTAAATCTAAAGTATCTTATCGTCTTGCACCGTTCGAGATGCAAGAATTATCAAAACAACTTCAAGAGTTGTCTGATAAAGGATTCATCCGTCCGAACTTTTCACCTTAGAGAAGCTCCTGTTCTCCTTGTAAAAAGGAGAATGGATCTTTTCGAATTCATATCGATTAACGTAAGCCTGTTAAGCTTACCATCAAGAATCGATATCCACTACCTTAAATGGATGATCTCTCCGATCATCTGCAGAGCGCTTCATGCTTTTCCAAGATCGATTTGCGTTCTGGGTATCATCAACTTCGTATGCTCGAAGAAGATATTCCCAAAACGGCTTTCTGCACGAAGTATGGCCATTACGAGTTTACAGTCAGGCCTTTTGAATTGACAAATGCTCCAGCCATCTGCATTTTGATCTATTCATGTCCTGAGCCAATCACGATCAACACCTTCGTTGACATCGGAGCCCTGATTGAATTCCTTGTACACTTTAAAATGTACAAAATAACTCAATTAGGACAAACCGAATTCCTTTTAAGATCTTCCTATCTTCATAGTTAGATTCTTGAAAATATTTAAAGTGCCAAAGGAAATCTACGGATTGGGTTCCTAGTATGCTTTAAATACCCGTGTCCAAAGATAACAAATTGTAGGTCAAATTGAACGATTATGCGATTGAACGAGTATGCAATTATGTGACTATGTGTTTATTCATCTTATGTTTTCTTTTATGCATTTTTTTGTGTTTTTAATACTCTGGATATTCGTTATCCAAATCCTCGCAGAATCTTTCATATCTTCATATGAGGGATTCGTAGCAGGATATTCAAAAAGGTACTACCTTAAATCCTTATGGGCTTCTACGTAGTAGTTAAGACCCTTGGATTATATAGTACCACTCCATGATTCTTAAGAGACCTTAAGTGGTCTAGTCAAAAAAGATTGATTCACAATCTGGTTAAAGAATGACATCTAGTGATGTAGCTGAACAGACTCCTTGATAGTCTCTTTAGATCATTTATTGATTTAATTAAAAGGACTCTATGGCGGTCTAGTCACACTCATCACAGGATTGTTCATTTGGTTTTCCCCTACACATTATAAAATAGACTGTGTGAACTATGCAAGGAATTGTCTGATTATGGACGCGTACATAATTAAGAAATTTAGTGCACAGAAACCCAGTAAGATTTATTATGTGTAAGAATCGATAGTGACAACAATAACGAAATGGGAACGATGTAATGGAGGTACGGTGGACGCACCAATGACGCTTCATATACTTGTATATAAGTGTCCCTCTTACATTGCAAACATAATGTTATTAAGGTTACTAGAAGTTCAAGAACCCTAACCAATATTGTTCGATCTTTTCAACTTCATGTTTTAAGCTCTCACAAGTTTCCTCTAAATAAATTTCGGGACGAAATTTCCTAAAGTAGGGGAGACTGTAACACCTGTGCCTCCACGGCCATCAAACAAATACCAAAATAATGAAATATTATATTTCATACTTGGGATTTGTAAAAATATGTGTATCATTTGCACATATCAAATTTTGTTCAATTCCAAACTCTAAATCGCTTTCTGGAAGGTTATACGCGCACCGATGCGTAAATATAACCAGTTTAATGCAACAAACGCTCCGGAATAGTGACATAGGCTTAACATACCTTAAATAACCTTTACATAACTTAGAAATAAGTTTTGAAGGCTTTGGTATGGCAAAAACAAGTTAATTCACTTACATGGACTAAACTTGACAAACTGCGAAAGTATGCCAATTTGAACTGTAACAGACATTCCGGAACATGGCCACAAGTTAAACATACCATAAATATCCTTTACATAGCTTAGAAATAGGCTTTGAGGGGTTCGGTGTGCTAAAATAAACTTTTGGGTCATTCAGGGACTAAAAGTGTCAAAAAGTGCACAAGTTTGCATTTTCGCGCATAACTTACGTTCTGAATACATCCGGACATCCAAAAATTTATGTAAGCATGACTACATTATATTTTAGTGTTCGCCATAAGAAAAATCCATTCGTCGCGTCATTTGGATCATTTTTCGCGCTTGTGCGCATTCCGTCGTAATTAAGCGAACATCGCGTTCGTACGACCAAACGAACCGTCATCCGACATATTTTTGAACATGTTTCATGTCCACAATGTTTAGGCAACATTTTAGGGCCTTAAAGTTGGCTTTACGGGCCTTAGAAGTGTCGGGAATGGCCTTAAACACGTGCAGGGGCTGAAACTGTCATTTCTGAAACATATATGCAGATCAGAAGCTTCAGGCGGCCCGCATTGTGTTTGGCTGATCCTGAAGCGGGCCGCTTTAGCCCTTCAGATCACCCAAAGGTCAAGTTTCAGCTGTTATAATCGTTTTTACCCCTTCCAAAGGTCAAATGACACTTGTTAAACTCCTATGGTGGCCAAAAATCAGTACCACAACATTGTGACAAGTGTACGCACGAGATTCGATCACGTTATTCAAGAAACGATCCTAACGGTTACCCGAATACTATAAATACCCATGCCATCCAACCTCATTACTTACTAGAATCTGATCAAAATGCTCTAAGTTGATGCCATTGCTTCATACCTGAGCTCTTTGATCTAGATTAGCATTCGGGGACCCTTCGTAAGTCTTCTTTCGTTCTTTTATTGCTTTTCGAGTCCGAAAGTCAAACTTTGTTTGACTTTCTGCATTGACCAGTTTATGGTCGATGCGAAGTTCGTTTGAACTTCATAACGTGAGCGTGATCACGATGGTTATAGTCCCTAGTGACTATACCTACTGATTACCACGTTATCTAGGCTCAGTGACGAGCCGTAGTTTCGGTCAGAATACGTATTCTTGCGTATTTTGTAACCAAACTACTTATGGGTATCAAAACCGTTTGTTTTGATACCAAACCTGTTTTCTAAACTTAGTTAAGCATGTTTTAACATGCTTAGCTCGTCACTTTTAGTTTAGTGCTTAGATAGGGTCGTAAGGTAAGCGATCTAAACAATCGCTTATACTTTCGAACCCGACCCGTTTGGTCGATCATTAGGATCCGACCAAGCACATTAGGTGACCATAGTATATAATAACCTTACGAGGTTATACCTTATGGTCGCTTCGTTTAAGTAGTTGTATGATAGGTAGTTTATATGCCTTAGGTAAATTACCAAAATACCCCTTTGATGCCAAAATTCATTTTAAACATATGTAACATAACTTTTGACATCTAAACTGATTTGACAACCATATTAGACATGTTAAGGCATATGTTACTTGTCATAGGACTAGTTAGGCGGTCCGAACGCGTTTCACGCAAACGACGCGTTAAAGTAGCATAAGCTACCTTAATGGGTCGTGATGGGTCGATAATACTTAGGTTAAGTTTCATTTAGTATGTAGGCTTTGTTAAACCATATCATATGAGTTCCTAAACTCATTTGGTTTACAGACCCTCCTGCTACCCAGTCTTCCGATTTAGGTCCGGGTTATTTATGTAGTTACCTATATTAGGTACCGTTTGATTTCCGGGACTCCTCTAGCTTACTTGGTAGTTGTTCAAGACTCCTAAGCACTCTCAGGCGAGTACATTATTCCCCTCTTTTACTGTTTTCAACTGTTTTGGGGTGACTCATATGTGCTAAATGTTTTATCAATGGTTTCAAGAACAATTACAATGTGGTTTCAAGAACAATTATAATGTGGTTTCAAGAACAATAACAATTATTTCAAGAACGCTAACAATGATTTCAAGAACGAATACAATGATTTCAAAAACTAATAACAATTTCAAAAAAGTGAACAAACTTGTTGGTTGTAGTTTACATGACCGATGACATTCATTAGCAATGATCAAGCCGACCAGTATTAGGTTATGGTACCATAGGATCTGACAAATCCCGTTATTCTCTATACCCATGGTTATGTGTGGATATTTTGGGTAGCGACTGAATCTGTAATTATTAACTTACCCTTTGGTAAGGGTTTGTTAAGAACGAGAACGAGAGCGAGTTGGAACGAGGAACGAGTCAAGAAGGTTTGAATGTTATTAGAGAATCGACCATAAAGTAGTTTCACAATTAAAACAAGAACGACTAGAACGATTTTACAAAATGGGTTAACGATTGGGTAAACATCGGAACATGATTGACATTTGATCATGCATTTCCACGAAACATAGTATCGATTTAAACCAAGTTTTACTTCAATACTTTGTTTTGTGCATATGGTTTAGTTGAGACATTTCACTTGCCATACATGGATATTTGACATAGACATTTGACATGGATATTTGACATAGACATTTGACATGGATATTTGACATAGACATTTTGACATGATGTACATCTTGACATGAATACTTTGACATATTATTCAATACATTTGACAATTGATTTAAACATAGACATTTTACATTGTTTGGTTTGGTTTGAGTAAATGATTAAGTAACGATGCGGGTGTAATATGATACAAGCATGGTGGATACGCCGCTGGTACTTCCTATATATAAGTGGTTGTATGGTATTACATGTCGTGACGTTATTTGAATCATTTCAGTTTGAGACATAGAACATTTCATACAAATAACATACTTTTCACAAGACATTGATTTATAAACAACTTATCTTATGCAAACATATTTTACATGGTTACTCATTTAACCATGCATTATTTGCTTATTTATACATATCATCTGAACTTATTGTTTTTCAAATGATTTACAAAGACAAAGCAAATTACAAGGTTCATGACTAAACATTTTTTTAAAACAGAAGTCATGAATCTTATTTTCATAAAACCTATGTATCTCGCCAGCATTTCTTTGCTGACCTCGTTTTCACATATGTTTCAGGTATTGTTGGATGATATCGATTGATAAGATGCATGCTCACATAGGACTGGATAAGGCCTTAGTGACTCAATAACAATGATAGACTATGTTTAAATAGTGTATTTAGATTTCCAGACGATGTAATTACTCAATGTTTAATAAAACGAAATACTTTTGATATCCATGGTTATGAAACATTAATTCTGTTGCAACACGCCCCGATGTTTCCGCCGCGATTTGTTGTTTTACGCGGTCGGGGTGTGACACTTAACACATGTTATACATTCCAAAATGTGCAAAACAAATGACCTGTTTCATATTATATATTCCAAAATTACCGGTACATGTGTTACCATAAATGGCTCGTTTCATATTACACGTTACATACTAACTTGTACATTTATTACTTGTACAAGTTTTACGCTCAGTATCCACATTATCAGATATTTTAAACATCAACAAAAATAAAATAGATATTACTTGTTTTTTTTTAATTAACAAAAGGTTAACACACGTTATATATCATTCTAACATGGGCTTAACACATGTTATACATGAACACATGTCAGGTTACATCATGGTGTTTTGTTACAGCATGAACCACTAACACATGTTATAAATGAACGAACAGTTCTTTCCCAAACGATGTGACTTATTCAATGTCCCCGCATTAACGTCGCCTACATCCATTCAGCTTGTCAATTGAATATCTTTTATGGATCTGTTTCTGTAAATCAACACACGTTATATAACATTCTAACAGGGGGCTTAACACATGTTATGGGTCTGAGTCTGTGAATCAAGCAACCCAACAAAAAAACACTTACTGTTCAGATCAAAAACCCAAACAAGCAACCCAAACCAACAAAAAAACAGCTACTGTTAAGATCAAAAGCCCCTAACAAGCAACCAAACCAACAAAAAAAACCCGTTCAAAATCTCATCCTAAAGTTTTTTGATTTATTCAAGAACACTTACCGGATCTAGAACCGTCCGATGAACACGAAGAAGATCTTCAAACCTTCTTCTCACACACACACTCGTGCGTGTGTCTTTGTGATAAAGATTGTTGTTTCTCTATCTAAAACATCATCTTTCTCTCTCTAAAAACATTCATCTTGTCATCGTTCTCTCTCTAAAACAACATACTTCAAACTTCTTCTCTCTCACACACTTGTATGTGTGTTCTTGGTGTTATAGATGAACATGATGAAGATTGTTGTTTCTCTCTCTAAAACAAAAAATTCATCTCTCTAAAAACTTTTGTCCCGCCATCATTCTCTCTCTAAAAGATCTGAGATTAGTGTTTGTTGAGATCACTTTTAGATGTTGGATATTTGAATTCTGAAATGAGATCATATTCTTCTTGTTCTTCTTCACTTTTGTGGGGTGGGGGGGGGGGGGGGAGAAAGAGGTAAGAGAAAGAGTTGGTGATTTGATGGTTCTGGAAAATCACTTTCAATGTTCTAAAGCATAAAAAGTACCTTTTTCACTACCCAAATTGCCCTTTAGTTGTACTAGAAACCAATATAAGAATTATTTAAAAACTAATATTTACCTAAAAATAGGAGAACCATTGATCTACTTAGATGAAACATAATCAATGATTGATATTGAGTTTTCATAGTTTTCTAAAAAAGATGGGGTTTTCCACTTAGCCCTTTCTCTAAATATGTATGTATATATAATACTGATAAAACAAAAAACATTTTGTGACAAATAGCAATCAATGACTCACGACAAAAAATAATAATAATATACCCTAAAAGTTGGAGACATATTTTACAACTTGACCAATAGCAATGAGAGGACCACTTGTGGTAAGTGTGTGATTGCGTGGCCGTCAAGATATTTTTGATGGGGTGTTGCCGTAGGGGCCCAATGGATTCTAATAGTTCAAATTATTTAAGATTTTTGTGGGAACATGTAATCTTTTTTACTCTTATGACCATGTGTAGTGGTAACACCTTATAATGCTCCCATCATGAGGCATTATCCGACATGTGGCGTCCTAGTCAGCAAGTGGACATTATAGAAAAAGTGGCGTAGTGGGGCATTATGCCAATAACCCCCATTCAATCATTTCACAATCATTTCACAATTATTTTTTTAATTTAAAACATAAAAAAACTTCATTAATTTAAAAATAAAATTACATTACTTGAAATAAAAATAAAAAAAACTGAAAAAAAAACAGAAAATAAAAAAACAGAAAAAATAAAGTTAAAAAAAATAACATGATCTAGAGTCCATATTTTTCTCGAATTTTTTGTCGACGCATTTGCGCAAGGATCAACGCGTCGCCTTGGAGGTGGTCGATCGATTTGGACAAAAACTCAATGTCCTTTTCCATTTTCCTCGCCTCTTGCATCTCGTTAAACTTTTTGGTTTCGGACACTCGTTCTTGCATAATCTCCCAACGTTTGTAGCCGAGGTCGCGAATGTCTTGGAGACGACGGTTCATCTCCTCGAAATCTCCCTTTAACTCGAGATCGGAAGACGACTCGACCGTTTTTTTCCCGGTTCCCTTTCTTCTACCGGGGGGTCGGACCAACTCTTCTTCAATTCCCTCGTCAACGTCCACCTCCTCATTTAAATCAACATTGCGGGCATCCGATGTCGGAGTTGACGGGTCAACGGAGGATGATGTTTTTGACCTTTTAGCCCGACGTCTACTACTAGACGTCATTGGATTAACTACCGCCCACTTTGGACTTTTTCGTAGTAGCTCCCAACACTTATAGTACGTGAAAGGGCATTTTGTCCTCTCGAACTCCTCCAAAGTCTTCGTTAAAACCCCCACGTCACCTTCACCGCTCGGCCGATTATCGTAGTTACGTTGGAAGACTTCTTGGAACGCATGACACTTGTTGTTGATGTCGGTCCATTTGCTAGAAATGGAATCTTTGTCCCGATGTTCGCCTTGACCCCACGTGCTATAGAAGAGTGCACGAACCCTATCCCAAAAAACCGGGCCCGTTTGAAAGTTTGCTACCAAAAAAATAATAATAAGTTGTATGTTAAAAATTAAAGTAACAAAATAAGTAAAATAATATTTATATAAAATAGTTACCGGTCTCTTCGTCCATTTAATGATATTTTTTGTACGCCGCGGTGCGTCCTTTTCCTTCTTTTTATGCGACCTTTTGCCGCGTTTCGATGTTTCTTGCACCGGTTCGGGTTGCGTCTCCGGTACGACTTCCACATCGGGTTCGGCTTCGGGTTGTGACGGTTGAGACCCGCCGGCTTGACCATAGCCGAAAGTGGGAGGAACAAACGGAGGGGCGCCACTCAAGTAAGCCGCGTAAGTTAAAAAGCTCGGGTCCATGTCTTGAAGGTTGTACGGGGTTTGCGGTTGGGTTGTGTTCGGGTTTGCGGGTCTAGGGGGGACACCAAAAGGAGAGCGGTATGGATGCATGATTGTATAAAAATTAGAAGAAAGTGGGTTTTTTTTTTATAAAAATTAGAAGAAAGTGGGAGAGAAAGTGAGTTTTTTTATAAAAAAAGGTGTGAATGTGGGGTATATATTTATAGTGGGAATATTTTAAATTAAAAAAAAAATAAAGAATGTTACCGTTTGAGAACGGTCAAAAAGTGGGCCCCCATCTCATTTTAAGCGTTATATTTAAAACGCCGGGGGGAATTTTTTTCGAAAATCACGCCCCAAAACGCCCCCTGTAATGGGGGGTTGGGCGTTATAGGGCGTTTTCGGGCAAAATTTTTTAAAGAAAACGCCCCACTACGGGCGGTCTAAGAAAGTAACAAATGTTCACGTGTGAGAAGAAGGTTTGAAGATCTTCTTCGTATAGTTATGTTATATTGTTATAGAGCATATCTTACTATACTAATAAATAAAAATCCTTTTTGGACACGTGTTATCCTCTGGTGATTTCTCACTCTTATTTTTCTATTTCTCTCTTCTATTAAATAATAATAATAATCTTAATATAATATAATATTAATAATAAATAAAAATCCTTTTTAGACACGTGTCATCCTCTGGTGATTTCTCACTCTTATTTTTCTATTTCTCTCTTCTATTAAATAATAATAATAATCTTAATATAATAATAAACATCAATTTAACTAAATCTATTTATCTCTTTTGTTTTCTAATTTGAAATTAATTTAATTAAAATCTGAATTTAATTTAATAGTCGATTTCTTATACGGATAAAAGAAATTCTTATATAATACAACCACACACTTTTAAACGTTTTCATAATCTGATATAAAGTTAATAGTTGATAAAAGAAATTCTTATAAATTACAACCACACACTTTTAAACGTTTTATGTTGATAGTGTTATTTGTTAATATCAATTAAAACAATGCAGCACTATCAACATAATAAATAAATATATTTAGTGATAAAAATTTCAATAGTAAAAAATTTAAAAAAAGTTTATGATTGATGAAATTTACATTTATATAATTAATAAACATACTCAAAATGTAATAAAAGTATGCGGGTTATTATTCGATAGCCATGCTGGTGTGATACACGTATTTATTCAACCCGAGTACTACATAAGTTTTTTTAAATACATAACCTTTTTGTTATTAACATTTACTCAAACCGTGTAACACACAAGATTATTGCAATATATAAATAAATTATATAATAAAAAATTAAAGAGGTTGTTTTCACACTCAAAATTATAGTTTTAATTTTTTAAACACAATTTTATTTATAATATGTTTTCTTTTAAATATATAATATTTTCTATACTATGAATATGTTCTTCGTCTCATTAGTAGTTATATTAAAGTATTTATGATATCAATAATATACATAGTATATTTTAATTACAATTTTGTTTGTCAAAGTTTGGTAACTTATTTTTTGAACAGCTAAAATCACTTCATACCTACCAGGATTTGAACACAACCATTCGGTTAGGGAACACACCACTTAAACACGAGGCCATCCCTTAGGGAATCAAAGTCTCTTAACTTACCATTTATTTTTTAAAACACTTGTAGTTTTATCATTAATATTTTTATTTTTTGGTGTAACTATTTTACATTTGTATAAAATAATAAGGATTATAGTGACTCAAGACAAAAGAGTCAAAAGTGAAAAATCAGAAAATTATATTTGGTTAGTTGAAAATGTAATTTTTCATTTTATTTCACTATTTTATGTAATAAGTCATTTTACTGATAATGATTATATATAAATTTACAATTTACATTTTTTTCCGATATTAACCCGTGTAATACACGGGGTTGTAAGCTAGTTATCTACTATAACAAAACCCAACGCGGGTAATAGTGTTTTCATTTGGTTGGTTGAGTTGGGCGGCCACCTGCCACCCAATTTTTTTTTTTTGTTAATTACGATTTTGTCCCCTTTATATTTATAGTCATGCATGACACTTCCCTATTGGCCCAACAAATTTATGATTTTATCCCGTTTTAAAATTACGATTTTACCATTAGTTCAAAATTATGCTTTTCCCCTCATTTAAAAATAAATTTACGCTTTTGCTCTCAGCTAAAAATTTTCAATTTTTCCCTCGGTTCAACATTATGATATTGCCCCGTTTAAATTTACAGTTTTGCCATTATGTTTTCCCCTTATAATAACGATTTTGTCATCTGTTCAAAATTATGTTTTTACCCCCATTTAAATATAAATTTACGCTTTTGTTCCCAGCTAAAAATTTCAATTTTGCCCTCGATTCAAAATTACGATTTTGCCCCGTTTAAATTTACAGTTTTGCCTTAGTTTTTTTCCTCACACAGCCAAGTTACGATTTTGTCCTCAACCCCATTGGTCCATTTAATTTACGATTTTATCCCTGAAACAAAATTATGATTTCCCCCTCAGTTCAAAGTTACGTTTTCCCCATCGTTTTAATTTTTCTAGCAAAACTATAAAAGTTTTTTGTTTTAATTGATTGACTCGATTTAATTTTTTTTCGTCTAAAGGAGTTGCCTAATACGCGCTCATTAGTCCTGAAAAATTACAGTTTTGCCTTGAGCCCAAAATTGCAGTTTTATCATCGTTTTTGTTTTTTCCTAGCAAAATTATAGTAGTGTTTTTTTAATTGATTGACAACTATTCGACCATCGCCCCGCAACGCGGGCGGGGCATCAACTAGTTTGGTAACATACATATGAATTGTATGGATACATGTTCGCGTATACACTTTGACTCGTATACATGACTTAAATAATGTTAAAACTAAAGGGCTGTTTGTTTACCTCTTAATGAGGCTCTTAATGTTTCAGACCTCTTACTGGTTCGGCACTTAATGGTTCAGACTGTTTGTTTCATGAGCAGATGTCTGATTGGTTCAGACATTTGCCTCTGAATGGTTAAGATTTATACAGAGTCTGAATGGTTAAGACCTATAATCTGAATTGGTCAGACATTTGCCTCTGAACGGTTAAGCATTATACAGGCTCTTAATGGTTCAGACCTCTTACTGGTTCAGCACTTAATGGTTCAAACCTCTTACTGGTTCAGCACTTAACCATTCAGATGTTGCCAAACAGCCCCTAAAACAAGTCTTTTGTCGAAGTTTGTTTATGTTTGGGTTGGTGGGAAATTACATGAAGGAAGCAACTTATTAGATGTTTGTAATAGTTTCTAGTAAAGTGATTATTTCCGGTTTTCTCCACCAATACATCTCTCTCAAAGAAAAATGTATGAGAAACGAATAATACTGGCTACCAATATTGTATTATATTGTTAATAACATTCGCCAAATAAATAAGGCATAAAAACAACTTACAAACGTTATCAACCTAGCAAAATGTGAGAACGTATTTACAACATCAACAACGTAAAATGTTGAAAAGATAGGAACTGTGATGACAACTTTTGGTCAACATTCCCCCGTTGCCTCTACATTCTTCTTATGACGAACTCATCTAGAGGAGTTCTTAGGCCTATAAGGCCACAGGGGGCGGTCTGTTATGGACTAAGTTTCACGCGTGATCCCCCCTAGAACACCGCCGCCGGCCCCCATATAACGCGTTATACTTTCAACGCGTTGAATCCATCACGTGTTGAAAGTTTGAAAAATTGGACCGTTGTGATTTTTTGACCGTTAATTTGAACGGTAATATTCATTAAAAAAAACCTTTAAACCATTTATCTATTTATATCTTCATTTTAAACCATTTTACACACACCAATCTATATCTTTTAAACCATTTTAAACCAATTTCACACAATTTTTAAATCTTTCTCAAATGGAATTCCCTACGGATTCGACGTTTCCGATGTCTAGCGATAGCGATACCGAGTCGTCTTCCGACAACGAGACGCTAAAATATTTTGTGTCGGTGTATAACGAGCTTGATGCCGAGTCGTCCCGCCCAAAGAAGAAGATGGTCGACCGTGATCGTATACGTGCCAACGAAGTTTTGATGAACAATTATTTTCTGGAAAATCCGATCTACAATGCCGAAACGTTTAGAGATCGGTTTCGTTTACCCAAAGAATTATTTTTAAAGATTGTTGGAGACATCGAAGCAAGCGAGGAATGGTTTCAAGAAGATTACGATGCGAGGGGCAAACCAAGTTTCACGCCGATACAAAAATGCACGTCCGCCATTCGCCAACTAGCGACAAGTAACCCTCCCGATCAATATGATGAATACCTAGCTATGATGAATCTACCCGTCTTGGTCTGTTTTTGTGAAAGCTCCCTCATTTCTTGTCGAGCCTAAAGAAATCACGTTCAAAAAATTGCAAGAATCGGCAAGAAAAGATGTTGAGAGGGCATTTGGTGTTTTAAAGGGTAGATGGGGTATACTACACCGACCGGTTCGTGCGACGAGCAAGAAATCAATACATAGCATAGTGTATGCATGTATCATATTGCACAATATGTTGATCAAAGAAGACGGACGTGCAATATCCCCGGATTGGGTGCCGGATCCTCCTACACAAGTTCAAGTTCCACAAAATATCCATCTAGAATTGCGTAATGAAGAAACCCACTTTCGGTTGAGATACGATTTAATCGAAATAATAGGTTCTCTAGGTTAGGAGTTTCATGATTCGGACGAGTAGTAGGTTTTTTTTTTTAAATTGTATGTTTCTAGTATGTTAAATTGAAGTAGTATGTTTTAAATTTAATGAAATTTTTAATTTTAGTGTTTTATTGTTAATTTCTAATTTAAAATAAAAAATAAAAAAATAGTGAAATTTATAATTTAGTGTTTAATTACTAATTTTAAAATGAAAATTAAAAAAAATTGAGAGTGATAGAATTCCATCACTAGTGATACCACCCCCACTACAATTCTATCACTAGTGATAGAATATTGGGTGATGACATGGCATGATTTGATTGGATAGTGGGAGTGATAAAAATCTATCACTAGTGACCACCCCTCATCCCCTAAGTTGCATTGAGCTCGCACAATATGAAGAAGTAGCATAACTGCAACAAGAAATGAATGATGGTTTAAATGGACACTTGGTATCTCCATATAAGGCAGGGGTTAAGGCATTGAAAGGTTTGTAAACCTCGAAGTGTGTGTATTAACCGATCCATACCATACTTTGGATCGCCCATTAACAGTCTAGATGGTGATTGTCGAAAACTCGCAAACAAACATTTTTATAAAAACAACAAAGCCCGTCGGTTACACGTTGAGTTCATCAGACTGGTCACTGGATCCATATAATACGAAACAACCTGATGGTGATTGTCGAAAACTCGCAAACAAACATTTTTATAAAAACAACAAAGCCCGTCGGTAACACGTTGAGTTCATCAGACTGGTCACTGGATCCATATAATACGAAACAACCTGAGAAACCGTACACTTTCGGTTCGTCTCGCTAAGGCTCAAGCTGATTTGATCACGACAACAGTGCTCACCAGCAATGGCGACGATAACGGCGATCGACGGTGGAAAGGTGGTGGTGGTTAGTGTGACACTCGTCACTTCGCAAAGTTAACACCTATCTTAACTACAACATTGTTGTTATTACAATACATTAACTATGTAACGCCCACTTTTTCCCATCCGAAAATAACAAAAATGACATACAAATTTTTGATAAAAATTGGGCATGACCCGTTCGTAATATAAACAATTCCCCTGCTTTTAACAAACATTCATCAATGAACTCCTACGACACTTTTTTCAAAAGAAATAAAAGTTGTAACCATACAACACTTAACGCAAGGGTTATGTCCGAACTACCCAATAGGTTTTAAAAATCCAAACTACTTACGAACATCCTAAAACATAAGTTTTACATGTACATTACAAGAATTATTTTGACCCATTACAAAAGATAACTTGGACCGGAAGCGCAAAGGGCGATTTAGTGTGTGTTCGATCCGAGCTCGCCGTCGTCAAGTATGGGATTTACCTAACATGCATAACAACAAACATTCATTAGTTCGATTCGCTAAAAACAAATTTAGGCTTTTATTTTCTTATCATTGTTTTACCCGTTAACCAATTCCATCACTTGATAACATTAGCGTTGTAATCATCCTTCCTTGCAAGCGCATATTTTCTTTACATCCATTCATCCTTAGATATCGAAATCATTCAATGCATAGACCTTCCAACCCATCCGAAATGGGTTGATTCTTACCATACATTACTAACTTACATTCTCATTTTGACCCATTATCGCCGAGTCCTTACTTAACCATTTAAACATCATACTTTCCAAACATTACGACCCACTTGAAACGGGTCATTACGCATTCAATATCATAGCATTTCCTATCCAACTTTCAATACTCAACATATCACAAATTGACTATGAACATCAATACAACCTTACACTAGAATTCAAATACAAAGTTAACTTACGTAAATCTACCTGAAGAGTAAATAAAGTTCATATGAACTTATCGTGATCTTGCGATGCTTGCGACTTCAAGTGACATGCGACTTCTTCTTTCTTCGTGCCTATACGTCATAACTTCATACTTTTAGCTTTCATAAACATTACTTCACATATGTATCTTGATTATTCATCATGACTTAACATAATTACACATACATCCATTTTCATTTATATCACCATTAAATCAAGAATTCATGTCAAAATTCAACTAAATCATTCTTAAGCATTTCATCGAACACATGGCGTGCGTACTATCTATAAAGCATGAAGTACAAGTATTTAAAGCATATTTTTCCATTGTTCATCCAATGATTACATAAACATTCCCTAATTCCATCTTTTGCCATCCTAACTATGAACACATGGTTTTAATCATCAATTACTTATCAATATTTCATCAACTCATTGCTTCGATCATCCCTCGTGATGAATCGGTCGTTACTACTCTAAACTTGTCTAATACATTTGGTAATTCAATCTTGTATGAATCAAAGCGACCCTATTACATTATTTCATGATTATCATTCAATTGTTCAAGCTGATTTCTTAAAACTTATCTATCAGATTATTCATTCTCGCATACCTCTAACATCTACTTGGGGAAATAATTATCATAATATTAATACTTGTTCATTCCTATTCATTCATATTAATTCACAAATCATTGCTTCCCAAATTTTTAATCATCCTATAACATAAAAATGGGTTTTTACTTCAAATCATCATTACATATAATTTCAAGCATGATTTCGACTCCCATATGCTAGTACATCTAGCATTCATATTCAATTTCATATGAAATCACTGATTAAACACACTACATCAACTAACATTAAAAACATGAAATTCGACTTACATGATACTTATAACACTTAAGGGATCATGATTCCTAACTCATGCATTGAAAATCCGGCCTTTTACTCCTTCAATTTTGTAGAGATTTGAAGAACTAGGGTTTCCCTTGGCTCTCTCCCTCTGTTCGATCGTACCAGCCAAGGAGAAACACTGATTCTTTTTTTATCCAATTTCATCACATAATTACATTATTAGTCCCTTGTCTTTTTGAGTGTTTTCAAAATAGCCATTTCCCATACTAACTTGGTTACTTCCATTTACATAAAGGGGTTTCTATTTTATTATTTCTTATAAAACTTTCGATATGGAAAAAATCTATGTTTATCATCCCTTATCATTAAAACATCATGATTAAATTATTATTCCAAGTCATACGAAATTTTGGGGTGTTACAAGTCTACCCCCCTTAAAGAAGGTTTCGTCCCCGAAACCTGAATACATACATTCTGACGAATTTATCTGTATCCCTTCGCGATTACATACCTCGAACTTTGTTAACATGCTTTCATTCGATCATCCCTCGTGATGAATCGGTCGTTACTACTCTAAACTTGTCTAATACATTTGGTAATTCAATCTTGTATGAATCAAAGCGACCCTATTACATTATTTCATGATTATCATTCAATTGTTCAAGCTGATTTCTTAAAACTTATCTATCAGATTATTCATTCTCGCATACCTCTAACATCTACTTGGGGAAATAATTATCATAATATTAATACTTGTTCATTCCTATTCATTCATATTAATTCACAAATCAAACATCATTTAATAGTTTCTAAATACTCCCCATCCTTCCAAGGCCAATATCAAGCAAAATTTCTTTCATGTCATTTGCTTGATAGTTCTTTTCATACTTTTCTTGCAATACCTTCGTATAATCTTTACTCGAGACTAATATTTCTTCCACTGATAATCTATCATAACTGCATGGTTAACCATAACTTAATGTATACATTTATACAAATCGTGTACATAATATCCTGCTCTAACCTCTTTACCGTTTATCCCTAGGTTACAAGGGCCAACATAAGTCTTTAATCACGCTATCAATATGATCGTGTAATCAATACTTACATTTGAGCAACTCAGGTTACACTCGAGGTGTCATACTCAGCTATACTTATCATCACATTCCTTAGCCGTCATACATACATCATTCCTTCTAGCAATTGTAATACCAAGGCAATTACCCAACATTGTACCTCAAAGGGTTAATTCTTATCAACCTAGGTTCCGCTACATACGAGATTATAAGCTTATTACATATGCCATTCCATTCCATTTCACGTACGAGTTACATAAAACTTGGCACAAACGTTCATTCAACAATTGAGATTACACTCTACCACGTAGGGTTGTTTTATAATACGAACCAAGAATCATGCGTGTAAAAATTTTAACTCTCGAACATTTCTTTAGAGGTTTATCTTCTAATAATTCCTCACCTATGATAGGGAACTCGACAGAGGGTAAGATTTATTCAAATATTCATCATATTTTACATTCCACTTGAACCCTCTTTATGTAACATTCCTCCTCTAACAGTTACGCATTCATACATTTTCATTCTAGCTTCCTTCGACGTTAACCTTTCACATTTTCCATACAGTTCTTTCTAATTATTCTAA